>LUCM01003007.1:0-127552 GCA_008360955.1 Fasciolopsis buskii | reverse complement strand
CTGTACAACATGGCAAAAAAATACTGGTCAAGCAGTGCACCCAGTGAAGTTCCGTTCACCCCTCCGGAGAACGAATGCAATTCAACGGTAGGTGATAATTAGAAAAGTAGAAAAAATGGGTCAGTCGCGTTTGACAGTATTTGCACCAAAAGGTGGGCCCAGCCAGACGTTTTGTCGAATATGTTTGCTTTCCTTAGCGATTTATATTTTGGGTATAGGAATGTGAGCGCTGCTGTAAAGTGAGCAACCACCTCGGGAAACTAACTTCCATAGTCTCACATGAGTCTGCGCTGTGTCCGTCGTTCATATTGTTCATCAGATGGCACCAAATATCCACCGCGATTTGGGTTGCAGTTGCTGTCTCAGGGGAATCTGGAGACATAAGCTGTATACTCGTTACTCTCGTGAAATCTCACAGCTGTGAAGCAAGCCTCCGAAGCAGAATGTAGCAATAACGAGAAAATAAAAAGCGATTTGAGCACTTTTCCGTCCGAAGCCTTGCGATCGTTGTTTAATCAAAGAACAAAATTGGAGAATGAGCTACGGCACTGTTATTGCACTGCAGCTCGGATAAGACTGTTGCGACCGGCGCTTCTGCCCAATGACACTTTGTCCATGCAGTATGCAGGGTGGTTCCAGGAACTAGGTCACATCCACATAATAAGGTAAGGCTGCCAAATGAAATAGGATTAGGCATTTAGCGACGCTAGATCCCCTTAGAAATTTTGATTGCGATTCCCGAGGTGTGATCCAAATATGCAAAATAAACAGGTCCATTTTTAAATATACCTTTGTAACTCGTCACAGTTCTCTGCGACTCGGAGTTGAGTTTCTCGCAAATAGTTGAAAGAATCTTCAAACTCAAAAGGCCAACGATTTGGCCTGAATATTTACTCGTCATTCTTTAAGTTTGAAAAATAAGCTTAATCAAATATTGTTATTTCAGAGATGGCATGAAAATTTGTAACATTTAATGCTGTTTCCGCGAGTAAGATGAAAAAGTTGACGGGGTTAAGTATATGGCTGAAAGTAAACGGCTGGGTTGATGGAAGCCGGTAGAACAGCAGTTTTTGCGATCCACTTTGCTGTTGCCCTCTAAGCGGTCATTGTAGGCTTAGCCTTGTCTAATTTTGGCCCCGGTTGTTTTGCTGAAGAACGGTACTTCCGGAAATTAGGACAAGGTGCTGTGGAACGTTATCACAATATATCAGGAGAGTACAGGGTTAGAAGATCCACTGCACTAAATGGCGTACACATCTGTGAAGACCCAGGATATGAAAGACATTTTGTATCATGGTATTACACGGATAAAAATCGATTTTTGTGGGGGTAAGAGAACTTGCCGGCAAAATGGATGGGGTTCCAGCCATGTTTGCTTACGGCCTGTGATGCAGATTTATACAACGAAGCCGTCGCAAATGCGCGCAGTACATTTTCGGAAGCAGATCGATCATCCCTGGGCATGTTTAACGAAATCACTAGACAGTAATCAACGTGTAAGCTACCATGTCATTGGCATAACTTTGGATATCAGATTAGAGTGCGTTGACAACTTGGCAAATTGCTTGCTCGCGCAAAGTGGGCAGGGGCATCGCAATGCCTGATATTTTGGAAACCCAGTAATTACTACTTGGAGACTATTCATAAAACGCCTACCGGGTGAGATGTGACAAGTTTAGGCCAGATTGATCTCTTTGGTTGCAGAAAACCCCGTAGCTTATTTCTAACACTGATCATCTGATGAGTTCAAATCTTCTGCGATGTAATGCAGGACTTGGTATAAGCAGCAAATTAATTTGACTTTCAGCAAATGAGATACGGGTACTGCGGTCTACTGCACAAAAGGTATCATTTGTGACGAGCAGTAATAGCGAGGTCACAGGAACGCTGAGTGGATTATACAACTGGTGATTGGTCAAGGCTGAGATGCAATTCTGCTGGTTCTAACGAGTCGCGAATGGCCAGTGAGATAAGAAGTATAGCAACATCAAAACCGATCTACAGTTCCATAAGATTTGACCTTTTGCAGCAGTCGCTGAAGGACCAGACGATCAAAATCAATCATGCAAAGTAAGGTTGTCACAATTATCTCCATCCTATCGGCATTCAGAATGACTGATATGGAGTGAGGTTGTTAACGATCGACTGCAGATTTGAGCATAAAGTGTTGGCAGTTTCTTTGTAGTCGGACCAAAAGATAAACCAGACCAATCAAAGCTCCAAAGACCCGCAGTCAGTCTTTTTAAGTTCCCTGATCTGTAAAAGATGTTGACGGGCTTCGCGGAAACGACGGTTGTTCGAAGGCGAAGGCGAATATCGGGGGTTGAGATCATATTGTGCTCAATGCCCGGAATGTTATCCAATATGAAGATATAAGTATCTAGCAGACCGTGTTTCGATATCAGGTGGTCGAAGACGTTTCCTCCTGGGGGCTGAAATTTATTTCTCCTCCATCCTTCTACTACAGTTTCCCAAACAGTTTAAGAACTATCAGAGATCGGTCTTTCTGGACTGAAAATAACACGAAGAAGCGCAAAAGATGCTTATCTTGTAGGTTCTGTATAGGAAAGGAAGCACACTAAGACTAACCAACCTCGTTGAAGTGAAGTCAGTTCAGGGTCGTAGTACTTTGCAGATTAAACGCGCATAAGCACTTTTGTCGTGAGTCTGTGACAAGCTTTCTGACTTCAGATGAGCGAACGCCAAACAGACTTTGTTGTACTCAGGCCCGCAAAGTTTTTCGTTGTAGGTTATCGTCGCTAAGTTTCTAGTCAAGTTTTTTGTTACTCTAGAACCGAACAGAGTTGGAACCACTCCTAGGGTCGAAGAAATTTGCCGAGTATCTGCAAACATTATACCCTAATTCAGTCGCCGATCAACCACTTTGTCAACGTTTTCGATACGCTTAGACTATTACATTTTTAGCTCTAACCTCAGCTTAACTTATATCATTTTCCTGTTTACTGCAAACTCTCTCCGCCTGCCTATATGTTCTGAAGGTAGATGTGCCGAGTGAACTGCGTACTCGTTTGCCACTCTACACGTTTACATGCATCTCAACCTTATTCTGCTCCTCAGGCTTATAGCGTGACTTTGATTGTTTCATCTTTCGCCCTATTATCGTACATTTTTTGGTATAGCCCGCGCTTATGTATGTGTACAACTTTATTGCGTTATTGCTCACCTGTCTGTTTACGTCCTGGTTCATTCTGAAGACCAACAGTCTACTGTTCAACACCGACGCTCACTTAATCTACTTTTGTATTGAAACATTAGCCAGGTTTCATGGCACTCATCACCTGCGTCCCCAAATGTGCAGCACTCTGATTGGATACTTTATCCGTCATCGCTAGGACGGCAGCAAGTATTAAAACATCAAAAGTTCGCCGCCGCGCTTCCCGAACCCCAAATTTCCAGCTAAAGGGAAAGTGGCTTCTGGTATGAATCAGCGACGTCCATGTACCAGTAAGAGTGTGCGTGCAACTACCACTAAAACTGCCCCCAGCTTGCCCGCGTGTTGGGAGTAATGAGTCAGTGCCCCTTCTTAGCCCACTTTGGAGCACAGACGTTCAAAAGGAAACTGTCATGTTTAACTGACCGCTTTAACGACCTGGAGCGCTGCACCTCAAAAGTTGTACCTATTTCTGACATTATTGATCACAGAACGCGGACCATTAAATGCAGTCTGGTGGCAGCCGGTGCCATCCCGGATGTACTGGCATCTGAAACATCGAATTGACTGAATATGTCATATAAGGCTATTGTCTTCAGCGTGGCCGACCGATTTCCCATGAAAATCCGCAATGTTTTACTCTTGACCGCTTGCGACATGGCCCAAATGCCATGTCTAGTAGCGATGCTGAGAAAGCTGAACCAACAATATAATTGTCCTCTTATACTGCTGTTTGAAACCAAAATTCTGGCAAATCGATTTACGGGCATGTAAAGCAATAATAAAGCAGGCTCATAGTTTAAAACACGTAAGAGCAACTACAGACAAAACGCCTTTTCGTGGAGAAAACTATTTTCTACAATTCACTCGATACCAGCAATACGCAGTTTCAAAGATGTAAACAATAGCAAATGCACTACCCGTTAAGGCCGAGTTATCTGTTGAAATAGGCTTCTACCATCGAAATACCTGCCGAATCACAAGTCCAGTGGGAATCCACTGGGACCAGTAACGTTCATGCGTTCAAGCCTCACTGTTGTGGACCTGAATGTGTCGAGGACATCTCTTACCTTTCAGCCTTTGCTGAAACGCCCCACCAAGCTTCCCCAGTTGCAGCTCACTTCATCCTTCAGATTTAAACACCCGTTCAGGCCAAGTCCACTCAAATTCACAGTGGCCAAAGCTAGTTCCCCTCGCTCCAGCCACAGAGTATATTGTTGCTTAGAAATCAAGCCTTCATGTGCCTAGTGAGGCACTAGAAACAGTGGACAAAGGACTTGTTTCAGACGACGACAATGTGAAGAGTATACGTAAGAAACAATCTTATTACACTTCCCAACATCACCGGCAAGTCGACAAAATAAAATAATTTACCCTGGCCTCCTGTAAAAGTGTGGCGGGAATAATTCCTAAACCCACTTGAAGTTAGATCAAAAACGACTAACAACTAAATAATTGTCACGTCTGCACTTGCCTTTCAGTAATAACTCCAAAGGCCTAATCCTATGTCATTTGGCAGCCTTACCTTATTATATGGATGTGACCTAGTTCCTGGAACCACCCTGCATACTGCATGGACAAAGTGTCATTGGGCAGAAGCGCCGGTCGCAACAGTCTTATCCGAGCTGCAGTGCAATAACAGTGCCGTAGCTCATTCTCCAATTTTGTTCTTTGATTAAACAACGATCGCAAGGCTTCGGACGGAAAAGTGCTCAAATCGCTTTTTATTTTCTCGTTATTGCTACATTCTGCTTCGGAGGCTTGCTTCACAGCTGTGAGATTTCACGAGAGTAACGAGTATACAGCTTATGTCTCCAGATCCCCCTGAGACAGCAACTGCAACCCAAATCGCGGTGGATATTTGGTGCCATCTGATGAACAATATGAACGACGGACACAGCGCAGACTCATGTGAGACTATGGAAGTTAGTTTCCCGAGGTGGTTGCTCACTTTACAGCAGCGCTCACATTCCTATACCCAAAATATAAATCGCTAAGGAAAGCAAACATATTCGACAAAACGTCTGGCTGGGCCCACCTTTTGGTGCAAATACTGTCAAACGCGACTGACCCATTTTTTCTACTTTTCTAATTATCACCTACCGTTGAATTGCATTCGTTCTCCGGAGGGGTGAACGGAACTTCACTGGGTGCACTGATTGACCAGTATTTTTTTGCCATGTTGTACAGAGCACCGAAGACGGCGAATCACGTGGTAAGGGATGCTGTGCAGCTAGTTACATGCGTTGTCTTGTTTCACTTAGTTTGATGTTCATATCGTTGTCGTTGCCTCACTCGTATGACCTCCTGGCACTGCACTCTCCAAGGCAGCTTAGCCAATCTCACTCATAAGAATCACACCAAAGTCAAACGCACACTTACTAACTTTTGTGCAATCCGTTTCTCCTCTTTCTCTTTCTGCCCCTGGCGGCTCTCATTCACCAAGAAAAAACCTATACCACCCTGACAGCTTGCAACCTGAGATGATAATGTTTGCCGTGCTTCACACCATGAAACTGATCAAGGATTACGGACTGGCTTCGTTTTCCAACGCATCGGGTTAATGCCGTCACAGGCTGTCCAGCTTCATTCGTGACCTTAAAACTCCCTTTGAAATGTCAGAACCCGTCATAACTCCTCATTACACCAAGACTTATCACGTGAACGCAGACTACATCCTCATCGTTCGACCCAGTGGGTAGGGGTAATTTTTACTACTCAAACGGGTCCCGCCACTTCGTCTTATCCAATGTACTTCAAATTGTGCCACCCGATTCCGCTCAAAACCATGTAGTAATCACCCCGTGGCATAAAAAACCGCCTAACCATCTTCACACACTCAACCACTTTTCTACTCTTGTCGGCTTGTCCCTGACGGCAGCTGGTACGCATTTCTGACCGTCTGCCTCTATTTCTCTCCCGTTATTCAGGCCTCCCATCGGCTCGCCCTCCCAAATTTTTGTCCGTGCCCTCCGACTGGCCCTAGCAAACAGATTCAGGGCATCCGAGTAACGCTGCTTTTATCCACGCACTATCCATCCGGTTCTACTGAAATCACATTGTTCGACTATCGCCAAGCCGCTGCCCGTATGCTGCCCAAATATATGTCGTACGTTATCAATCAGGACGTAAGGCAGTCACGTTGCTGCTCTTGGGACCCAAGGGTGCAAATGGGCCACCTTAAGGTGTATAATGTACACCAAGCCATGTGTCATGTCGTATTTCTGCGGCTTATCTTGCGGTAGGCATGGACATTCCCGCGTTCAAATTTCCCGCATATATCCGTGGTTTGCACTGCCTCGTTCTTTGCCTCGCAAGTAGTAATGCCAGTAAAATTTACATCGTTAGATCCGCTAAATCATAATTGCCACCTACATTTGTCCCTATTGTGTACAGTGTCCACTGTCATTCGGTACATTCTGACACCCAAAATCCCGCGGACGCCGAAATTATGTCATTTTTGATTATCTGCACGTTTATAGTCTTCAAACAGCGCGTCATCTATACATTAGCACGTGTTTCCATCTTCCATTCACGTTATCTAAACATTTTTCTTCCTAACAGTCAGCATTTTTTCATCTTTGTTCCACGAGTTTTTCTCTAGAGCGTTCGCCCTTCTCGACTCCGGCTAGAAGTGATTGTCTTTTCCTCCATTTTCATTTGATTCGCGGCCGCCCTAGTCTTGTGTGGGCCGAATAGGAGGGAACTACAGGCCAGAAGCTCGGTGTAAGGCCCTGGACACGATGCTCCAAAGACAAGGTCATAGCGGGGATTTAGACTGACACGTGTAGCAAATGGTTCCATTGTGCATGTGAAGGCATCAGGAAAAATATTTGCGGGCTGTACTTCCAATACGACAAGCTAAGCTGGGTTTTCTCAACTTGCAAAAAAGCTCATACCAAGTGCCACCCTGTCGAATACCCAGTTATGCCAACGGCAAACCTTGCCGTTGGCAGATGATAGAATGGCTTTCAGCAAGGCTAATCCGGTAGAAATATTTTACTTGTGGCCGCAGACGATTAGGACAGCCAGAAGTGAGATGATCTGGCGCCGGCACCGGCAGTAATACAAGAGACCTCTAGTGTTGTCTCACCTGAACGAATAGGCAGTGGTTCATAGAGCCGTCGGAGGCGGTACGCTTGATGGCGGTTTATCGATATTACAACCCCAAGTAAGGACCAGAGACAAGAAAAAGGAGGAAACCAGGAGGAGAACAAGAGACGAATATGATGTGGTCCATGAAAACGGTCGCAGCCACTTGAGAATTGGAACCCAAGAATTGGCATACCTCATCAACCCGGCCACAAGAAACTCGAAAATAAGTGTGAGGCTGAAGAATGTAACGGAAGCCCTGCGCCATATGAGTCAGGAGCTCAAAGCATACAAAATCCGGCGTCATCACGTTGTTTAGAGACCGCAAGTTCGTTATGCAAAAGATCTCGGAGCCTCTTATGAGGGAAGGAAAGCAGAGGGAAACGACGGTGAGGTACCATGCAGTAAACCCGCTCCGAACTGTGGGAATGCCAGAAGACGTTGCTATCAAAAGGGTACTTCGCCCGAGAAGATGGCGGGGAGACAGTAACTGTTGGTGCGGGGACCCGAGGCCAGCGCTCGTGGAACACGCCAATCCACGGCATGGGGACGGTTCATAGCATCAGCTGATAGAATCAAGGCGATCACAAGGGTTGGTTACCAGGGTGCCGGATGACACTGTCATAATCCGGATCAAGACCAAGGATACAAAGGGCGGCTCGCCAGCATTCAATACCGCGCGACTGCAAATCCCCAAAGTGAAAACCCAAAAGTTGGCTAGAGGAGGGCAACTGAAAGCCACTCCATGCTGCAGAGCTGGTGGTGAACGCAGTGAGCGGGCGCACTTTGGGTTATTGAGGCTGGACCCGACACCCGTGACTGCCATTAGCCGGAAGAGCTACATTAAGGAGGCTCGGAGCGCGGGGGTGACTTTGGGAATCTCGACCACCATGTGAAAAAACGGACAAGGGTCTCGGGAATAAGCCCCGAGCGTGGGACACCGTTCAGCGGCCGACAGGGCGGAGGGTGGGGGTTATAACGGTGGCCTACGCAAATGCTGAAAGTGTGGGTAACAAGTGGCCGGAGCTGCAATTCAGGACTCTGGAGGTGGATGTGGTGGCTGTCACTGAGATCCGATTGCGGCTGCGAGAGGGTGACAATAACTTAATGGCGCGGGATTATTCACCCTTTAGGATGGATAGAGCGGATGGGCTAATGGGAGGCGGGACCCTGATACTAGCGGCTGAAAAGTGCGAGGCACAGGAGGGCCACAAGCTGCATACCCCAAACATACAGATCGTGGAAGTCATCATAGCCACCAGGGGCTCGAGGATCTCAGTTGTAGTTGTGTCCCGGAGCCCGAGATCGATGCAACTGGAGGACTTGAAACCGTTTCTCTTTTTCGGTGTGGTTGCAGGGTATTCGGGAAAGCTGCTCATACTGGGAGAAATCAACGCCCCTGAGATGGACTAGGTCTACGCGCGTCGTAACCCGTATGCAACTGAGCCTGCAAGGACTGCTTCCCCCCGAAACATCTGGCAGGAACTTCCCAGTAATGGCCAAAAGTATATTGCTGGATCTCCGAACTCCGTGGGAAGGACAGACAGGTAGAAACTTCCTGGATCGTCAGTGGCAGGCAATTAAGAGCAGCCCGTTAGCAATAACAGACTTCGTTTCACCTCTTCACAGAATCAAGCGAAAAAGGCTGCCACCATGGTGGAGCAGTAGGATCACGAGGGGCAGAAGATGGAATCGCACGGCTTTCATGAGGTATAAGGGCCCACAGGGCTACCGAGATTGCCTAAGGTATATAGAGGACAGAACGAGAAGGTCCCACATCCAACGACAGTGCCAAATCGTCTACGAGGGTTGGATAGCTGGGGCCGCTAAAGGGAACCGCGAAGCCTATTACAACTACGTTCAGTCTAGGGCTGCTTTGCGAAAGGCCGTAGGTGGAGTAAAACCCACCAGGGATTAGGTCGGAGGGCAGTCAGGAGAAAGCCGACTATTTGTTGAAAATTTTCCAGGCAGTATATGGGCGGGATCAAGAAACAGTGACTAACACTAGGTCCCGTCACCCATTTGATGGAGATGCCGGGCGGATCGATCAAAGAGGAAAAGGTGTGGGACGGCCCAACATAAATAGAGGCGTCAAAGAAGTGGGGCCTGCTGGAATCCATCCAGCGATTGTAAAGCCACTGGCGGAGGTCCTGGTGAAGCCATGCACCCAGCTCTTTAAGGCGTCGCTGGCCGAGCAGCGTATCCTCGCGGACTGGTTGACGTCGACCGTCATACCGGTGCGTAAAGGCGGGACCAGAGAAAACTGTATTAGCTACAGACAGGTGAGCCCGAAATCCATCACGCTAAAATCTTTTGGTGTCCTTCGCTAGAGGTAAACAAGTTAATGATGATAGAGCAACGCAGATTTCTGCACAAACGTTCCTGTACGACCAACCTCATAAGCTTTCTGGACAAAATAACAGGTAGAATTAACAGGGGCGAAAGGGTAGAAGTCCGCTATCTGAAATTCCAGAAGGCTTTTGATTGCGTGAACCACATGCTTCTTGACCAGTAAGTGAAGGCTTTCGGAGTTGATACTAAGGGGAATAACTGGATAGAATAATGTCTGAAGGGCGGATCTTTCATGGCGAGAGACGAGGAGTGTCTGTCAGACACAGGACTGCTACAGAGCGGGATGCCTCAGGGATCCGTTTTAGGGCCATTGCTCCTCCTTATGCATATCAACGACATAACTAATTGATTGGGAAATCCGTGTCTGGTGTTTGCGGACAACATCAAACTATTAGGGACAGCATACAGTGGGGTTATCCTGGGGGATCTGGATAAGGCTTACCAGTGGTCCGTCAGTTGGGATCTTTCGTTGAACTTGGACGAATTTCAGCGGCTCATGGAAAAAGGAGCTAATTCCCCTCGCCACATAGGTCCACCTGGGCATCAGGAAAGTTATGGATTTATCATGCGTAATGAGACCCAAGTTCTGCTTTCCATCGAAGAAACCCTCACTATGAAAGAGGGGAATCTTATACCTAGGCAAATAATTCTGTCCCAGAAAATCGGAAAAACGGTCATAGTGACCATTTCATTTCTATATATTGTTGAGGCGCATGCCGACAGCAAACGGACAAACATCTCCCGGCCTGAGGTGACAACAGCGTAACTAGAAGATGAAACCTCCAGCGTCACGCGGTTAAAATCAATGCATCTACAAAATCAGTTGCAAAGGATGCCCAGCAGAGCACACTGAACAAACAAGCAGGCAACTGATAACACGGATAACAGGAAGCAGAAGGAAAAAAAAGCAGAGCTTCGGATAAGGCGACCTTATCTAAACTTGAGCGCAATTCAACTGTCGCTCTGCGTGCCGTAGCAGAGGAATATAACATGGATTATGGAAACACAAAATACTCCAAAGTGGATTCATAAACTGCACTGAACGTAAATTTTCCGAGGCTGTGGCGATAAGCGCTCACCCCACGTGCAACAATCACAACGACGGAGAAGAGATTTTGAGAACATGGATAGCTCTAAAATCTTTGAGAAACAATCATCCCAAAGGTCAGCACGCTAGTTGGCCCCACCATCACGGCGATGCACAACGTGAAGGACAACTATTCTCTCGCCCGACCCACAGTTGAAAGTACTCACATTCACAAACACAGACGTCTAATCATCAGTTGGGATGTGAATGTTCCTTTAGTCAGTTGATTGCAAAAATTGCCTTGAGAAAGACCACCTACGGTAGTCGAAAAGTTGGCGCATTACGTCTACCAACAATGCTGTTATTAACATTATATCATTCACAATTGAAATGTTTTCCTGTTAAGCTAGTGTGTCACGTAATTCTGACAACAGGAGGCAGTCCTAGGCATTGCACACGGGAGGTCTGTATATTATACCAAAAGTAGTGCTTAGGCTAAAATAGGAAAGGTAACAAAAGTGCTGTGGACGTTTACAAAAGTCCGGAGTTTCAAGTTTTACATGGATAGTTTATCAGACATTGCTGCTTTGGATGACAGTGCTCCAGCCCTGAGTCAACAGATCCATGGCAAAATCTTGCCGGTTGCTTACCTTTCCGTAAGGCAACACATTTCGGACAAGCGGTTCTCGTTGTTAAACGGGCAGGTTAACCGGTACAGGGGAATTCGTCAAAAGTGTGCACACCACTCGGAATACCAGCGGCCCTTGTGAGGACGTTTCTGGACATGATGACATTTATAACCCTGAATACAGCTGATGCTGATGAGTGAGCTTCAATCAAAGTCATTTTCTATTTCAGAACAGTGCGAGCAAACCGTTTGGATCAATAATAAAAGAAAAAATCTGTGTGCACACAACGTTCTACAATAAAAACTTATTTTCGTTCCACTTACTGTCGTCTCCCGTTCAGCGACATGAAAGATAATGTTCAGGTATTTTTTCAGATATCTATTGTTAGGTCAAGGGATAATCATTTCCTGGATACAAGGAAATATTGCGCACGGTGTGCACATTTTCTGCCGGAATGGATATAGAGGTGGAAAAACCGACACGAAATCATCCTCGAGGATGATGACGTTAATCCGCCATTTGTCTCTGAATTGGACAATGAGGTCCTAAAATTGTTCTGGTGGAGAAACAAATAACCCCAAAGCCATCCCATTGGGGATTAATTAAATCCCCTATCATCTTCAAACTGTTTCATTGGCGATTAGGTTGGTCCCCTTAAGAACGAATTGGGAAATATTTCGTAAAATTCTGAAAACATTTATAGACTAAGCCAATTATTTTGGAGGATATTTTGTTAATTGGGTCAAGGGAAACTACTGTGCTAATCCCTTGCCACCGCTCTTTTACCAACGGAGCTGTGTATACTAGCTTACCGCGGCCTGTGGCATGACACATCACGTCTACCTCCGGTTGAGGCGCTGATAAAACCCAATCCTACTCCAGCTTAACTACAAACTAGTAGACAATAACTGCATCAAAATATCATGATCGTCGCCAGCTGCATTCCGTACAAAAATCTTAAGCCCTTCGGTGCCAAAATACCTATTCAGCGAGAGATAATTTGGTCCAAGATATTCAACAAAACCTCCCAAGTTAATAAAGGCTCGGCATTCTCGGAAATCCAACTTATTGGAGCACTAAGCATCCCATACAGGACAGCCCAAAAAGACCAAAACCAAATTCTAGGACCCTGGTTTCAAATAAATGCAATTGGTCCACCGATCGACTTCACTCTTGCCTTCAGCACAACTCTGCATTCCATCAGCACTAGGGTGAGCTGTTTCAATTAGGTTTCTGCTCTACGAATCTCCGAAGTTACATAAAAATAGATTTATTAAATGACGCCTACCCTTCCTTCGCCGCTCAAATTTCTATCCGAACACCCCTTCGCACAAAGCTAATGCGAATCCATGTTAGGTCCGGCAACCAAACGGTAGCGACACAATTTCTTGATGCACATAGGCTGCCAAATCTCAGAAACTGAGGGTCTAGCTTCAATGGCTGCAACCAACAGCGGTGGACTTGGATGAAAGTAATTCTCCTTGCCCTGTCCACCCATCCGTAGACGTTTCCTGCTGACTTCGCCATTTGAACTCCCCATGATAGCAGTGCAAATGATGTGACCTTACAAGTGATTGTCGTCTCCACCTAGACTGGACAAGTCAAAAACCACAGCCATCCGGCAAGTAATCTATCCCAGAGTATCCTGGATTTATGAATTTTCAAGTATATCCCTATCATGTCTCTAAGAGACAGAAGAACAACTACTAAGGCAATCCCACCGCGCTCGGAAGGCATTCAGGTTACCTCTCTAAATAGCGACATTAACCATCATATCGACAACCACTCCACTGAGTAAGCACGCCAACATTAGATTCTTCTTGCGGGCATCGTCCTAAACCGCTTTCCATCAGCTTCTAGTTACCTCCAACCCCATACTTCCGAGTTTGCCCGAATTGAACACCGCCGAATAAAAACAGGTTTTATCCAAATTTTGAATGAGTTACCATGAGATAGTTCACTATGTGGTGTCACCGCTCAACTCACCATAAAGAGACCATGGAAGCATTGCACAGCTGTTTCATCCTTGTTAGGAATCATCAGCATTGCACATGGACAGCGCCCGGACTGAGACGCGAACCCGGGACGAACGAATTTGTGTCAAAAGCCTTAGCTATTACGCTACCGGGCAGGCTCTGAACGATTTGTTCAACTTCACCACATGATAATATTGCACATAGCCGTCACTGATTTGCACGGTTACTGTCCGCTAGCTCACAGCGATCGGCCCCTACTGGTAGATGACTTCTGTGCAGGTAGCCTAAGTACGACAAATGCTTTGGATATGACCTACACAGCTTGATTACTTGGTACATGTTAGTATTAGGAGATTGAATGTTTTCATGTAATAATTCAGCATGTGATGAGTTATGCCTCACTTTCAGTTTTCGTGGCCATGGTGATCTTAAAATCCGTTTTATCGCTGTCGCTTTCTCTAATGCCCTCGATAGGTCACCTCGATTCCATTTCACTCTCGCAAGTCTTCATCAAACGAGATGGATAGAATGGCATGGGAGGCCTAGTATGTCAGTCTTTCCCTCACTTATTACAGTCAAGGGGCTTGTCTATAGATCCGTAACGAAAGGAGCTTATCAGTCAACTACCTTGCTTCCCACTGATTTATTGCCTATTCTTTGGTCGTCATAGTTAATAGCGCTTCCGCTTCCCTGTAAGCGTGTCACAAATTGGACCTCTTTTAATTAGTTCGTGGACAAGGGCCTGACTGACTCCGTGCTTGTCTTTGGAATTGTTGTCGGTCCAAATCCAAGTCCCTGTGTAGTTTAGCTGAGGTCAGAGGAGTTTGGAAGACAGTTCTGTTTTTCTAGTTATCTTCGGGCTTTAACCCTGCATGAAGTATTGCAACTAAGCGAAGTGGTCTTGCAATTCTGGCATCGGCATGTAGCCTTGCCTTACAGGATACGGGTCAAGCGACTGATTTGACACTTGCAGTTTTTGAAGGGGCTTGCAATGTGTGAAACCCAACAGTAGTCAAAATTAAACATTTATACGCTATTCACTTTCATTCTCTTGATCAATGTATTTTAATAATTCCATTCACCACCGTCTTACGAGAAGAGGTAATTGTCCCATGATTAGGGCCCAAAATATTCGGGTACGAATACGACCTAACACGACACATCAATGCACGCTTAGGAATATGCATATATGCACACTTTAGCGTATTCATGTATGAATAAAATTAGCCTTGTTTTAAAACGAAATTCACGAGAGACGTTCAGCATAAATGGAACGATCACACTTCTTCAGGAGGGCATCGAACATCGATACTGATGTAAATTGCCCTGCATATCTCTTTCAGAACACATCAGTTTCTTTCCAATCATTGCCGCACAATATTTTGTGCATTTTGCACAGTAGAATACTTATATCCTATGCGGGAAATTCGGTCTAAAACAACGACATGAATTAAAGCGGCTTAACTATGGCTACTTTGGACAATTTTGTCCCCGTCAATGTGATATTTCAGTGTTTTATTTATGTGTACTTTGCCAGGCAAAGTTGCCATCAACTGCCGCAGTACTTCGAGCGTTCAAATATCGCAACTTTCTCCGAACATATGTAAGAATCGTGTCTGGTTTCTTTTAAGTTGACAAATCTCTTATTGTCATTTCTTCAGAATGTATTCCGTCTTTAATGGATTCGTTTGGCATGTTGAGACCGATTGCACTGTCCACAAAGATAGTCTATTCAACTTGTTTGGGCTCAGTTAAAATTGATTTGGATAAAGCAGAAAAGGCGGTTGCTAACCTTGAAATTATTAGTACCCAAATTTTTTCACACTGGCGGCAAGTTTGCCGCTTTCGTTGCTAGTTCCATGTGTGCACCTGGCACCCTCAGCAACTGTGAGGAAATTAGACGACCGCAGACAGGATTTACTTGCTCGGAACAATTGTGATTTGCACTAACCTTGGGCGTCGGCGAGCAGTTTTTAAAAGTAAAGGCCTCGACCCGAAATACTTTTTATGCTAGGACTCGTTTATCCTGAAAAAGTGGAACTGGTGACGTTAATATTCTGTGTCATCCTTGGTGACCGTATTGCGCAACATGGTGTGACACCCATTTCCCGTGGGTCAAGATGCAGCTGTGAGGTTCAACTGGTTGTAAGAACATTGTATTTTCACCTTCTGTCAAAAGTGGTCCCTTTGAAGACATCAATTGCAGCCATACGAAAAACACAAAGTGGCCGCATGTCCCATCATTTTTAAACTGCTGTCGCATCGGACGAGTATAGTCCCGAGATTTTACTAGGTAACCTTTACATTTTGATAATCTCATTGTAGTTACCACAAAGTACTCGCTAGAACGCTGTGGACGTTGGTTTACCAAGCGAACGACACATTCTCTTTTTTGTATTTTGCACCTAACCGGTTGATGGTCAAAGATGCCCAGCAGCTTTTGAGTTCGCGGCACGATAGAGAAAACTACGTATTCTCGAAAAACTAAACCATCGCCAATAGTGCATCCCTTGCTTGATTCTCAGTGAAACTTGAAGGTGTGACAAGGGCACTTTTCTTTCCAACGTACAAATTCTCCTGGTGAGAAGCGATTTATTTCCTGTATGAAACACTTCCCAAAGTCACTTAGTGTGCTCATTCAACAAGAGAACCCGAAAGAGGACACGGAGGAAAAAGGCTGAAGTACCCGAAGTAAAATAGGCCAGAGTCGTTATGAAGACATAAGAACCTGAGTCAGGTTATCAACAAGAGGCTGACTACTTAATTCATTTGTGTGTTTAGCTTGAAACTTCAAAATTCAATTATAGGGAAATAACTTATTTCGATCTGTTCATTGCATAATTCCATATCAGCGGGGTTTGTCTTTAGAAAATACACAAAAGATATACATCCGCGGTAGTATACTAATATAATCGCAAAATAATAGAACCTTAAATGCATACAGAAGGTCACGAATAATGATAATAGCATGGTAAATCCAAAAAGAAACAACTAATCAAGGCAAAATTGAAAAAAAGGTTGTTAACCCGAACGGCTACTTGCATCGCACGGACGGTCTCTACCTAGACGCTTGACCAAATAGGCTTCACAATTAATGTTCAATAACATCTGCGAAAATGATGTATTCGAAGGATACTGTCGGGTTATTGGCATTGCGTGACCTTTTGAAATCACGAGGCTTTTGTTGATCATTGAGTGTTTATGCAGCAACCATAATTCATCCAGCTTGCAGCATTTCCATGCAACCAAGCCAGGTCAAATGAAGAACGTTTGACCCTTATCGTTCTATCCCTTGGGAGTGCTGAAAAAATAAAATTTCAGACAGTCTATAATTTTTGCGTGACAAGTTTAGGAGTAATTTAGGTAGAAATATGGCTTTTGGGCACTTTCACCCCACATATGCTGCTTGAGGTATTGAACCAAGGGCAACCGAAAATGTTTGGGATAATAATCTTCCTTTATTTGGGAGTTTGCTTGGCGCCGTGTTGTTCTTCTCATAGTCCATACGTGACTTCACGACCGTCACTGAAGGAATAACGGTTTGGGAGATTTTACGCAGAGGATTGAAGGAATTAGGCTTATTTCGCGAACTGCCGAAAGCGGAATTACGAAAGTTGCTTTCTGGTTGAGTTACCTATGGTAGAAAGGTGACTAGCAAATAATCGCGACCGCTTGTACCAGAAGAAGTTAATAATGGACAATAACGAAAGTTGACCAACTTGGTTAAGAAGAGAAAAAGGTATGGAAAAATCACCAGATGCTTGTAAAAATAAATGAATGAATTGATAGATTTTGTGCTATGTAATATACAGAAGTTTGAAAACAAATGACAAATGGCTGCAAGATCTGTGAAAACCTACAGCAATCTTCGATGCCGGCAAACCAGCAAATATTCAGTCAAAAATGGATGATTATAAAAGTCTACTGAAGTTTTCTGAATGGAAATAGAGCATATCAGCCTTAGAAACACAAAAATAGCCTTAAAAATAGGAAGCTGCGCAATCATAGCAAATTACAATGAGGATTGGGATTGGCCATTAGACGCAGGCCCAAATTTAAGCAGGATTGTGGTCAGTATCAGTTGATCGTGTAATTAAATGCTAATTTTGATGCACGAGACAGCAGACCGGTAAAACCAAACCACCGAACAACTCGGGAAGGTTCTTTCATATATGGGTCTGATTACCGATATATATATATATGTATATATATACATATATATTTATGGTACGATAATTTCTTGATACCACTGGGTCTCCTGCTGCCAATATGTATCAGGCAGCCAAGCTCTGTGGCTCATGTTCAAGGTTCACGTTCGAAGCTTCTTGGACAGAAGTCATCTTTTAATGACAGATGGTTTCTGTGTGCCAGCTGTAAGCAGCGGGAAGATGCAAGATCATCATCTAATGGAATTCAGTGAATTTTTCTCCATAAAATAGGGCAAATCAATCTTAGAATTACAGCAAAGTGCTATAAAGCCACTATACTGCAGAATAATAACCACTCACAACGAAATGTGACGTAGATCAATGAATTGCGGAAAAAATGTTCTTGAATTCCTGAATTCTGCTCGTTTTCCAAATAGCTCAATGGATATGCCGCTAGACGAACACTCATTCAATTCGAGTCCATGTCTAAATCCGGGAGCCTTGGATATGGAACTGCTAACGGCCCTTAACAACCCATTTGTCTCCCTGAAATTGGTGCAATCTTTCTGTTTGTTTATAGTCCCCGTTCAGTCAGTGGCCGTAAACCGTTGGGTAGATATGCAAAATAAGTTCAGCGTATCTGTTAAACTGGAACATCACTCATTTTAGTAACTAATTCATTAATCCCATAAGGCCCAAATGCATATCTTTCCTACCACCATTTGTTCTTTAGGGCGCCTATCGTGATTGGCCGAACAAAGCGCAGGAATCCGTTGGTAGTCCAGGGACCAATCATTTCAGGATACAAACAAGCCAAACATTCCGGTTGAGATGCTCCAAGTAGCGATGCACTTTAAATTGCCTTCAAAGGGAGAAACACAATGACAACGTGTCCGACAATTTAAACGAAACCAAATTAAGATGCACTTTTTATTTGCTTGACGCCTTGGAGAAAACAACTCAGTGCTCCAAGCACAAAAATTATCAATACAGCCTCTCGGATTCCCTTGAAGATGACAACAGGTTTTGGCGTGGACAGTTTAGCCCCTATCTCTCTTCACAACGGTTAGCGCCTGGATATTATATACTCCCCAGAAAGGTTATCTAAGCAGTTGAGTCGTGCGAAGTGTTAACGGCCCTCGGTACTGGCCTTTTTTTCTCTACTGTTCAAATGGATAAAGAACAATGAATGTTCCAAACAAAAAATAGTTTAGGTTCAGTCAAAATTCATCTCTTGCAACACCGGATGATACCTCTGTTTCATCAACGGTGTTCATTCGATTACTACAGAATTAAGTTTCCTGCCGAAAGTATAACTGAACATGAATGCTGCCCTCTAATTGTTTTGGTGAATTATGATATTTCATACTGCCACTTTCATTGCTCCATCGTAGAACTGAATTCTCCTAACCAGAGGTCACCTCGCATGATTAACTTTAATTAGCTGGAATAGAAGGGATAAAAGGCTCGGACTGCGAGATACAGGCATTTCATTAAATCTCTATAGTGCATTTAAAACGTCAATTGACTTTAGGATGAGACGAGGAGAAACCCAGTGGTACGTAATCACTGTGGATTTCCATACTGTCGCTCCTAGTCTCCTTCCAGCCTCAATCAACGCCTTTTACATGTGCGACTGAGAAGATTAGAAGAAAGGTGTGCACATCCCAATCCGCGATTTTATTGGTATTATTCATTTTGATCACTGAGACTGAATGCTTCGAATAACTTTGGTACGTTTGTGCAGCGCACGAGCACAATTATCATCTTAGCTAAATCAACATTTTACCTTTTGCGCCTTTTTTAATAATGAAATAACAACGTACATCATTTTTCAGGAAGGGGTTCGCAGCCAAGAGAGGGCTGCCAAATGGGGAAGTTGACCGGAGGTGGGAGGATTCTAACCAGCAACACAACCTTATCCGCTTGGCCACCGCCGGTTAGCAATCGACTGCAATGTCTCTGCATGTTAAAATGAGCGCCATGGCTGGTCATAGACACCACTACCGTCACCACCATTTCTATCATCACCCCATCATCACTAAAACGAGTTTAGTTTAACTTGGGATTTACGGAACTACAATAGGTTTGATTTGGTACAGCATCACAGTACTTAGAAATAAACTGTTCTAGAGAACGTTTTTGAATCAGTTCCCTGACAAACACTTTGGACTTTCCTATTGAATAATAGAAGTTGTATGCCGAATTAAGTTTACTAATTTTTGGCACTCACGGTTGGCTGCCTTCAAGTATTGCTTACCGTGACAAATTTGAAAGTAAATTGCATAACGGTTATTTGGTCGTGTGTCACTGTGTTTTGTATACTCCGATAAATCTTTTCTTCCACGAAAATGCATTTGAAATTCAATACCAAATACGGCGCGCGTTTAGTATGCCTTACACTAGAATTCGTGAATGAACTGGGTGCAAACGAAAGCTGACTTATGATAATGTTTAGGCGTTCTGAGGCACGTATTCAAGCAAGAGATTTACGCACTCCTTCCAAACGATTCAGTTACCTCCTCTTACCGGAATTCACCGATGATTGTCTATCGCCTTTCACTACATTAACCAAAAACATCTTTCCGACTGGCAGGCAGAACGTGAAATCATGAAAGTGGAACACATCCGTTCGCGAACTAGTTTTTGTTGAAGAAAATAATCCGGGATCAGCAGTCAATTACGGTTCATAGAAAAATCCCGTGACATTCCGCTAATCCGTGGATTTTATTTTGGTTAGAATAACTTACCAAAGTTTGGAAAAATTTATGGCTTCTTGATGTTACATTCGTATCCACTGAATTGTATACACATTATTCCGGCTCGAGGAGGCAGGCAATGGGAAAAAGTGAGAAGAGTTGTTTAAAAAATTCCCTTATTCTGATTTTGTAATTTTTGCTTTTAATCGAGAATGTCTCCTAAGCAAAAGTCTATTAATCGGATATCAGTTCACGTTTATATAGCAATTCTGGCAGATAGTAATGGAGCGTTAGATCAGTTTTAATGTAATTAAATTTCCTTGTAGATTTGTATTCGGATGTCACTTTAAGAGAACATTTGACGATTGACAGTCGGAACGCACAATCCTCGAATCCGACCTCAGATTTGCTTAGGTCTGTAATTACGTATGAAATCTGTTCGAATTTCGGTAATTTTACTACTCTGACCGATAGGCAAAGAGATCACATAGTGAGATTCTTTTGCCGAAGGCTTTCGTTTAATGTACAATCTGTCTGGTTTCTCCTAAGCAGCTCGCACGGAAAGGTAGCAATGATAATTTTGTCAGCCTCCAGAGGTTCCAATGAGACTGGTAATCACGTCAAGAGTAAGGAAAATCCCGTAATTTGTAACACAGAAGTATCATTAGAAGCATCGAAGGATACGGGACATACAAGTAAAAAAGGCAGAAAAGATGACGAGGCCACCGAAATGCTGATACGTAACTGACGCCTTCAAATACCGTTCAAGTTCAGTTCCACGAGAGCACTCATTCCGGTTATTTCCAACTAAACAACTGCATTCCCAGCTAGTAATTACAAATTAGAATCGGACCACCGGAATTCAAAGCCAGCTAGATTTGGAATGAGGGAAAGCCATCTACGTGTATTCAGTATTCAGCCTAAATTTGATCATTACGGTTCACGGGATACAATAGAAGCGGACGTTGACCATTCTTTCCTTACCGGTGATAAGTAACGTTCACAATTTCAGTCTTCTTCTTCTGCTTTGTCAGTGTTGGATGCCCGCGGTTTCCCATACTGGCTCATATGAAATCTAATTACGGAATGCCGAGAGTGTGCAGTGACATTTTCTGAAGTTTTCTCTTGTTTACTAAATCAGATTGGAGGATCAACTTCAAAAAACGACTTGATCAGAGTAAACCAATTTCAAATATTTGGTTATTCTATCATTCAGAGCGAGAAATGAACCAGTCATCTGATACATTTTAAGTCGTATTGGTCAACAGCTTTTTACTATACTGGTCTTCCATTTTGTATTTGATTTTTCTACAAACGAGCAAAAGTAGGTCGGGTCCAGTTGTTACAGTCGGCAATGTGTTCTCTCGGTAATGAATACATTTTATATTGCAGCTTACCAACAAACCGGACAGAGAAAACTTTCGTCGCTGGAAGATTCATTTTTGATTAAGGATAATGAAAAAATTGCCTATGGATGCAAAATAATTATGTCCTTTTGATTCTAATTTAATAGGCGATAACTTTAAATGAATATTTCGAATGGGTTATGAAATTATGTGGAGATACCAGTTACGGTACTATCCAAATTAAAGTATTCTAATGATTGGCAACTTATTTTCTTTCAAACGTGGAGACATTTGTGAATTTAATTAGGATTTCAGTATATCTACTCTCTTCCCGAAAACTTTAACTGAAACTCCCAGTTCTTGAGTTGACGCAAGGGTTGCCTATTCTAACCATTTAGCCTACTTTCAAAATTAGAAATTGTAACTATTTGGTACCCCACTTCTTCAACAAAAAAGACGCTCAGGATACGATGAAGCAGAAGTTTATGAAAACGAAGTCAGATAACAGCGCTAATGTCGAAATCAGAAGCTCTCATCTTCTTAGCATTCCCGTAAGGGGTTTTGTTGTGGGGGATTAAGCGGAAAAAAACTTATTTCTGAAGCGCTGAATAATTCCGCTTTGTGTACTCCACTTTCGGTATACATTGGGTTGGAAAAGGATGCTTGTTTATTTGAACGTGTCAGATCTGTTGGTATATTCATCACTTCTGACCAGGCTGTCGACAGGGTTGACGTTGGAGTATTAGAACTGCAATAGCACTTCATTTTGAACTCCGAAGCAGCCTTGCACTTGTCCGGTATTAGAAGCGAACCGAATCTAAAGGTTCATAAATTGTAATGCAGTAGCACTGGACATTCGTATTCCACCAGTGTAATCATTATCCGACAGTAAACTGAATAATTTCATTTGTGACGGATATCAGCATAACTGTTTTTTGAGAAAATGGTATGGTCGCAACATAAAGTATTGCTTGGGCTGTCACTAGGTTTACGTTTCGGAGTTAATCTCATGTATTTGGTCAAAATGAAGTAAGCGATTTGGGAGATACGAAGAACAGACGATTCGTTTTTGTTCTTGCCGCATACCCGAGGAGGAAATGTGTCTTTTAAGCGTCTGTTAAACCGAAAACCATAATATGTTGCAGGAAAACGAACCGAAATTGCCGACGCGTATTGTTTGTGCTGTCAACTTTAAAAATCAAAGATGTTGTCTACGGACAGAGAACGTCCACATGAAGTCAAAGCATACTGTGTTACCACTGGTTAGAACACAACAGAGCAATGCACATATGAATATAAGTGCTTGAAGCTGAAGGCATTTTTCTCGTATGCAAAATTGTGATAGTTTATACGGCAAAAGGTTCGCATGCGGAAACTGACCAAGCAGAACCGAGCAACGTAGGGTTTCCGTGACGGAAATCCGTTTGCTAGCGCTGCCTGAATGCAAACCTAGCCTGATCAATATGAATTCATCTAGTCAATGAAAACGATGTGGGATAATCAATCAAATTAACAAAATTATGCAGTACCGCGCGAACATGATTGATTCGGCTGTTTTTTCTCTCTCCGTTATGAATGCTACCGATTTGAAACTAAGCAATCAACTCGGTACTTTTGTTTTGCTGGCACTGTGTATAGTCAAAACTATACAATCGCATCAGTTTGACGGAGAAAGTTGACATGACACATGTTTTTTATGGTCCATGATGAGAACAAATATGAATAGTTCAAAAGAAACACTTCTCGCAGAGTTTTTCGGCCAAATTTGACTTGACTCATTGTCATTACCGACTAATTATTTTAACACCTGAGTTACGATAGCCAATAAACATAACATTTGATTTTTCATGTCTTTTTGTATTCCCGTTTGAATTGGAAAATTCGAGGTGTTTTAACGGCATTGTACATCTGTGCTGGAATTAGAAAAAGAAACATTCGTCTTGCGTCAACAAACTTTCAGAGAAATAAGTTTGTAACTTCTTGTAAAATGAAAAAATTGCCGGATAAAATATTGTTCTCTTATATGCTTTTAATTACATTTCACATCTGACGCTTACTCAGGGAAAATCTTCAAACTGCCGAGCTCATGGTGCCTGCCGTGTCTAATCACGTGGTTAAAACGGCGGACATTATTTTGGATTGCAAATGCTGAAAGTGGTCTACTTTCGAAGACTTCGTTAGCCCCCAAACATTTCACTGTTATAGAGTCGATATACCTGCCTTATTTTTCCAACAGTGTCAATCATTTCAACATGGGCACCACTGAGGGCTATTCCCGGTCCTGTAGATTGATGATGACACTGTCAAGTTACAGTGTGTCCATACCCATACGATGTAATTGGCATTCCTTTGCAAGTCCTGAATTATTTATTAATTACGATGAAAAGTTCGAGTGGATAAATCTTTAGCTACCTGGTGTTAACTTTCCACAGTCTGACTACGTAAGGCCTCAGTCCCTTCTCGTGGGCTTGTTTGAATATAAGACATACAATACCAAAACATAATTCAGTGGTAAATTAATAATACAAATATTACTTTCTGGTCTCACTCTCTTGCTAGTCCAACTGACGGTTACAGAAACTACAAGAATAAAGTAATTAACAGATCCAGATCGGTTTCAGACAAATATCTATTTGTATTGCCTTAACGTAGCAAACATATTCTCTAGATGTGTATTGTATTTAAAAAGACCAAATAAACATCGAAAAGAATTTCTAAACGTGGTAAATAGTCACATAAGGGAATTGCATTAAAGATTACCAGGGAGATAAAAAGATCATCAGAATTTATTTCTCACAAGAACGAATTTGAATTGCTACTGCATCGACCATGAACAACGTTTTCGCTTTGCCTGATACGACAATCATTCAGGTCTTTTTGCTGAAATTTCTTGTGCAAAATAATTTAATTTATTTGATGAGTGTCATTTTCTTGCTTTTTTGCTGACCTTCATCAAGGAAATTGCACCCATCCAATTGAAGTACAGCAGGGTAGGAGGGAGAGACCGTATTGTGAAATTGCACGGTTTGACCATTCGACAGAAGACGATGGATGAAAAGGCAAATTCGTTTGTTCTATTCTACTGGTCTTTAAATTAGCGCTAAAATCTGGGCACATGTAATGTGGTGTTTATTTGGCTGGGAACAAAATTATTTGCATCACGTAACCGGTTCTTAACTTTGTTCTTTACCGGAATCTGAGATACTACCAACTTACTGACTGGCATTGATAAATTGCATCATTGGGAATGCTGAGGCACTATGACTTGATAAAGTGAGGAAAAAGTGGGCAGAATTAGTCCGATACCTTTGAACATTTTTCCTTTATTCTCATCTTTTACTTCTTTTATTAATAGCATGACAAGGTACAATTTTATGAAGGGGTTGGGGTAAGCAGAATGCTACAAAGTAGGAAAATCGACCGGTGGTGGAAGGATTCAAACCCAGGACTTTCCTGTTCAAAGGCCACGACCTTATCTTCGTGAGATCGTCAACTGACACTACAGAGTTAGCAAGCAGAGTACTTCAATCATATTTGGTATAAGCGTAACAAGTGTACAACAAGGGGAAACGCAAACAAGTCGATACAGCGCAAAAGCTGGATGAAATGTCGCTGGATTTCAGTTATAAGAGGCCAAAATATTAACCGATAACAGCAAAGATTTGTGTTAATATTATGAAAACGGTATACAAACTAGTCGATGGGGATTAGTACCTTGGTCAATGTGTGTACACCAACAGAGTGTTCGATTTGACAGTGCGATGGACTGAGCCGATGAACAGTTGCCTTTTAGGAGTTACTTGTTTTCGAATCGTTGGGCTGGAACCAGTCTTGCTTTTTGGGTGTCTGAAAGAAACACTGTGAAGCACTAGCCTCTGAGTTCGAACCAAGTTCGAGGGAAATGATCAATTCCGTTAGGTATCGGCGAGGGAGTGGAATTGTTAAATGTAGGGTGACTATTCAGTGTACTGATATTAGAGTTAAATAAATAACTGTCAAATTGTTATTATTCTCATATGATCAGAAATGGCGGTAAGAAGTGGAAAGTCTTCTCTTGTATGTGACAGCACAGCAGGAAATCTTGACTACTCCGGGGGTGGATATATTTTGCACATCCAAGAACCTTAGTGTCTAAAAAAGCAATTAATTCCAGAGATTCAAGCCATAAACAAAAGCAATAATCAAGGTCAAACAACTGCACAAAACTCTGAATTCAGCCATAGAAAATCAACGTTAATAATCCTTAAAATCTAGAATGGGCTCCTGCAGTTTTGAACAAACTAAGGTTAGGAGTCTCCAAAAAATATACATTTTGCTACTGTTATCAAAGTATCAGCAACTGCAAAAGGACTGTGAGGTTTTAGGTTGAGTGGGCTACCAGACAAATTTAATAGAGGTCAACGAAAAATGTAAAAGTGAAACCCAAAGAGAAGTATGCTTCGGCACAGTAATGTAAAACTTAATGAAATCAGATAAACGGCTCCCAGAATGTCTTATGGAAAGTTTTACTCCGGCAGGGTGAAGGAAAAAACAATCCAGAACAAAGCTAATGGTTGCAAAATCTTCAAGTAGTCAAACGCCTGCTTCTACCGTAAGAGGTGAGTTTTGGAAACCATATATTGGACATTCTTGACAATGCAGTAACCATGGTGATGGAAATCATGATTTGGTAAATTTTCAGAGTGCTTGTCACGAGTTCTAGATTTGTCCGAAGCTGCCCAATGTTCAGGTTGACTAGCATCTTCAAGGCGAACTTGGTAAGGGGATTATAGAGTCAACTTACGAGATTAGAAAATGCAATCAATAAAAAGAATGAAAGCGAAGCATCTCTCAAGCTGTCGTGCACCAGCATCCACTTAGCGTGAACAAACTTTGTCAGACTGTTGCAGACGAAATCAGACCGGTATTTTCGATAGCAAAGTATGGGATCAAACAAATTTTTAGCCATCTAGAGAGCTAATGATAACATTACGACCTGAAGCAAGAATTAATTGTCACTGATCACTCAAATACAACTTCCTCGTTTATTGCAATCCCAGAGAAGAAAAATCAAACGAATAACCATACTTTGGAAGTGCAGTGAGGGATGGGAGCGAATGCCTATTAGAAATAACAAAAATGGCAAAGTGAGTAGTCATCATTAAAGCGACCAAATGTAAACACAATTTTAACCGCAAGCAGATTGATCATACGGTGATATCCAACTTTATGCGAGCAAAATGTAACCATGTTCTTCTGAGGAACAGTGAATCTTTCTAGGGGAATGCAAGCTGACTGTTTTAGTTTGTGCTTCTGCGCAAAACTTTCGAGAAATGTTGGTCACCGATTTTTACTTCCCGTACCTCGTGTACCATTCTGGTTATCGTATGGTGTTTGTATTCCACAGACGAACGCTGGTCACTCTGTGACCACCCCACAGAAGGCACTTATAAGGTTCTTAGACCATTTAGCACTTTTGCGTTATTTGACCTGGTCCAAGAAGCCCTCAAATGAGATCATTTCCTTTCGCGCTGTTGTTCCGTTGTAAGCTGGCGTTGGCTTCCCTAATGACTTTGAGCCACCTCGTATACTTATTAGACTTTAACCGTATGGTTTGACAGGCAAAAGCCTTAGGAAAAAATCATTCACTCATAGTTCTGCTATTCGGTGCATTCGATCAAACAGGGTCTTCCGGCATACACTCATCGTTTCACGGAAAAACAGCTATTCAAGGCATTTTTTGGGACTATGCCTTGTTAATTTAAAAAGCCTGCTGCAGTGGCAGAAGTTTTCAGCTATGACTGCAGCGAGGTTTGGTTGGAGCGTTGGGGGAAAAAAACAAACAAAGTTTTGAAGTAACTGTCTGGTGAAATAACCGTGTTCCCGTTATTCATTTATAACCCATTTACAGATTTCACAGGAATACTATAAAGTAATTGATACAGGTAACATGAGTAGCATCAATCTGGGGTGGTAAATTTTGCCATGTGGTCGGTCAACTTCAAGCCGGCGGATGATTGCGTGACGGACACATTTTATCTTGGTCAGCTGTGTTCAGACATGAATTTTCTAAGTAGAAAAATCATTTAATCCAGACGATTCTTCCGTCTTGGCACGCAGCTAATAAAGACCGAATGTGTCCGTCAAACGGTAACTTACAGACTACGAGATACAAAGTCATACGACAATGGAAACTGGATCGATATAAATACCTACCAATGTTGAGTCTACCTGCATGATTTATTCCTTAACATTTCATTACAATCTGTAAAATGGCTTGATAATAAATTAATGAAGAAGATCTGTTCCCCGGGACTGTTGTTATGAATGCTATTGCGGAAGTGAACGATTTTTGGGTAAATGGACTAAAACAATAGACAGACAAATAAACAACAATAGGAGCTTTATCTGATTAGCAAAATTTGATTGTACAGAGGTGAATGCCTTGAAAGGCTCCGTTCTTCGGCACTGTAGTATTCATAAATATGGACAAAATTTACTACCTAAACTTGCGCCCATGGCGTACACGTTGAAGGCACATGACTCAAATTTCCATTTCAACAATGCGTTATCAGCAATGAGTAGTTGCTTGCACTAAATCCGATGATCCAGAAAATGGGAGTCCTAATGAAATGTCCAAAATGGCCACGTGACCAACAACTGGAAGGTCTTGATAACAGAAATCGACGGTTGACAAATGTCAACAATCCTCTTCTGTGTGTGTGTGTGTGTGTGTGTGTGCAAGTGTGTGAACAGAGACCGTATGGAACAACATCACATTGTCTACTATCTGGAAATAATGCTGGAGCATTTAGAATCAATTTCTGATTGGGAACAATCAGATTCGTATGGCAGGTGGTAGTGATTAGTCATCTGTCTCCCCGAGAATTTAAAGTGCAGAAGTCCACAACAGCCGATCATTTTGGTGGCAGACAGCAACCCGCTTTCGCCTTGCTCATCAATACCCTTGGTCTAGTGTGACCTTATATAGTTCTATGCGACTCCAATTTTTAGTATCATGGCCGCCGACTCCCTCTCCCGCGTGTAGCGGACCCTTGTTTCCTTGGCCCATGTCCCTTTCATTCACTAACATTTCAAGCATGCAGTGTAAACGAGCTGTTTTATCAAGGAAGTCCAACGGAATTCTCAGGTTGCATTTTGTCAATTTGAAACAGTTGTCTAGATGTACACATCGAAAAAAAATGTATTAAGCAAAGCAGAAAATTGGTTGGATTTTTACTGTCCTAACAAAAATCAAGTGTAATCTGTGAGATTTACCGAACCATCCTTCATCTATAAATATGGACCCTTAATAAAATTGATTTTGAAAACTCGGTTCATTTTGGAAGAAACATTCGGGAGACACTTCTATCCGTTCATCCAAGAGCACATTAGATCTAATGTGTTTCAACATAGAACACGATATATTGCCTTCAGTTAGATACCAAGACTGTCAAAAATAGCACATTTTATTTGTGTGAGACGTAAACGGCAAAAAAATGCTGCACTTTAATTTTACCTCGATGTTTTTAATTCATGTCTGCATGCTGATTTTCACGGACTACATTACGGGATACTAAGGGTGATAATTATTAACACTGGGGATTTGAAGTCAGTAACGAAACCAGTTCATATCATACGAACATTTAGCCTACATAAGTAGCTACCAAGCCTCGTGAAATTGCCTGCAGCTATTTATCGTATTGTAAGAAAGTTGGTATCCCTCATTGTATTTCATCTATCGCTGTAAATTCATCGTAATTCGACTGTAACATGTTACGCGTCATTTTGGAATCGGGACTTTGGACGAATCAAGCTTTGAATTTCGGAATTTTTCTTGTCCGTGTTATCGGCGATTTCGTGCCGGCTTCAGAATTCCAACAGATGCTCATTTTACACATCGGATTTATGTTTTGGATAATCGCATTCATGTGGGTAGCCGCCCCTCTGGATGGGCATTTCAGCCCCCATGTTATTTCGAAATCCACGACAGCTGTTGAGACAGTTCATTAACTCAACAAGGATGGCTGCAAAACATAGATTACTCAAAGACAATTGACTGACACAAACCAAATGTATAAATGAGATACTTTTTTCGTTAAAACAACAATTAGAGTTCACAGATGACCTTTCAAAATACAACATCTGTGAATCGGACGACTAAGAAGATGTGCTAAAGAATCCCAATTTGAACGAGATTTCCAACGAAAAGTGTCGGAAACCTGGAACGTCTAACGACGGGTTCAAGTCCGCGTGCCCAATGAAAATGCACAAAGGAGAATACATAATTCGATTTCATTTATTAAAACCCGAACTAGCTAATTCATCACGTAAATTTATTACATGCATGAATTGCTTCAAGGTAGTGATACATGAATCCAAAACACATACGCCCACTTTGTTAAGTAAAACCTTCATGAACTTTCATGTGACATAGCAGGGCCTAGTTCTGACAGGATGCCGACGAATATCGTGATCTACCGCTTGGGGTGAGAATGAACTGTTTTATGAGATTATGAGGTTAACCTCGGCCTAGCAAATTCGTTCGAGAGAAGTCAAATTAACCGACTTTGCTGAGAAACCCCTGGGAAAAACCGGTCACCCGTGGGAACATCAGAAAGTTAATCAGCTTACTGAACAGTCAAAAGTGGGATGGAGCCCCGGGAACAAAACAAATGTAATTGGATTTGGTCTTGGCCAGTCAGCGACGATTATTCTGTGATGAACTCAAGCGAAACAGGGAGAACTAATCTTCGTGAGGATTAAAAGATGACTCACCCTACCTGTGTAGACAAGTTACGAGGTCAGACATATCTACGAAAACTGGTTACCGTTTTTTGGTAACGCTGAAACAGTCTGTTCAGTTGAACAAAAGAGATGAGAATTTGAAGGTAACATATTACGATTGCATATACATACAGTATGGGAAATCCACTTGCGATATGTGCATTTAGAGTTCATCTACATGAAGCGAAATCGTAACAGCGACCTTTCGCATGCTGGGCAATTCCTCTCTCTCTATATATATATGCATATATATACAAAGAAACCGTTCCCCATAGTTAAAATGACCGAAGCACTGCTTTTAATGTTGTGAAGAACATCTACCGTGTCATTTCCCATTGGTAACGTTACTGATTTTTGCGACTATCATTTTGATAAATACCAAGAATCACTGTAGTTACTAAACATTTCAGTTCTTCCGGAGCAGCTTTAGTCTTGTAAAGAAACAGATACAAAAGGAGCCGGACTTGGACAGTAGGGAAGAGATAAAAGTTCTTTACCGGTCCGAGACAAGCATAATGCAGCTATTATTCCGATCAGGATGATAGATGTTATATGTTGTTTTTTACAGATCCAGTGGATCCGAATGGAAAATTTGATCCGTGTTAATGGGACGCAAATCCTTCAAAATCAGATCAAACACTGCGGGAACAATCACAATTGCCCAGGGCAGAACGGAATGGGGAATTGTTATCACGGTTCACTGGGTCCTGTAATCCGATACATTTTGGTCATGCAATGCGGTCCATGGCTGACTAGGAATGCGCTGCAACTTGCTTACACTCAACCTTGTTGGTTTTAATCAGGCTAAACAGCAAAATTCAGCATCAGCAGTGACAGGTTGGCCAAAGTATGGACAAAACGTCTACAGAAAAAGGGAGAAAACCGCATGACGCCAGCAAATGATAGTCATTAAGTGCATCAAAGCTTTCAGTGTTTCGGGCAAGCAGTATACTGTCAACGTTTCGGGCAAGTGTTGTTGCAGGATGCAATATAACTGACTGAGTGAACTACGAGAGGTCAAATTCAAAATAGTCTCTCGACAAGTAGTGCGAAATGGTGAGCATTTTGTTTACATGCATCGGAAGTCAAAGGGAAATGCACAACCCCTTGCAAAAAGGTGAATTAATATTTGACAATAAAAACTGACCAATCCACAAGATGTTTCCATACCCGAAACCGTAAATTCTTTCGGTCCTCTTTCTGAATGCTGACAGTTTCCATCCTGGATGGGCGATCGCATTATGAATAACCCTTGATGTTTGGAGCCGTACTCGGGAAATGGTTGGCCCAACGCCTCGCAAAGAATAGTCGAATTCGTTGAGAAAAAAATACTTTGTAAAGTGCGCCGGTAGAGTATTGTTTCGGCTTCCTTATAAAACAACAGCGTCAAATGAAATAAACAGGCTGTATATAGCTCGTTGACAGAACAACGGTTTTCCAAAGACAGCGATCCGCTAGTAACCCGTTTGGTAACTGTCTTCATTTCTGTGGATATCACTCTATGGAAAAATTGGATTCATGATGAATATGAAGCAAACAAAAGATCAATGAAATTGCCTTGCTGTTGGTGCGTAATTGATTGAAGCTCCATTTTGAATTTTACACCACAGTTGTCGGACGTGTTGATAGGACAACAGTAGAGAAAAAATAGCTTGGTGATCATGACGTCACTTCACAGCAAGTCTGATGTGTGCACACATCGAGAACTCCAAAATTCAGCTTGTGCGCTGACTCTTTCAAAACCAGATGAGTATTTTGCAGCACTTGTGGTGAAATCCGATCAGCCTTTCCAGGCGCAAGAGTATTTGTAATGTATTCTTGTTTATTCGAACTGACTTCTAGTACGCCTGTTGTTATCTATGTTCTACTATAGTCAAAACCAGGTTCCTTTTGAGTTTTGTTTGAAGAAACCTACATACGGAAAACCGAAATTGGGTCGCATAGTTAACGGGTTAAGGACTACGAGGACACGATGTAGACGGACAAGAGCCGATAATTAATCACCAAGAGATCTTCAGATTAAAAGAAAGCAATGCTCTGTGGGACTTTATTCGAAGTGCACAAATTTTGGTCAACTTTTAGATATCTCCAAAAGCAACTAGCCTATCGTCGAATACGGAGATATACGGGCTTCGTTTTAGCTCATTAAGGGGACGAATATTGCGAGATGATGTCACGTTTAATCCGGTTATCGATTATTTCGGTGAATATGGTCATGACGGAATAAATTTATGATACAACACAAAACATTTGCAGATGTGAGAAAAAAGAAACCAGTTGAGAACTAACATGTGACTGATCGCGAGCAAGCTGTGTCATTGTGGTAAACCCACTGCCATAGAAAAGGATGACGGTTGCTTTCGAAGGTGACCCCATTTTGAAGACTGTCGTCGTCGCAATGTCTACAGCTGGAAAATAAGGGCTGGAAGTGGGTTTTCTCTTGGATACATAAAGTAAAATAAAATTACATGTCATTCACTGATTTTAACCCACTCACAGCTTCAGTAAAGACGACTAACGAATCGGTAACAATGACAAAACTTGTTTGTATTCTCTTGTAATGTGAAAACCAACTTAGTTAGGTATGGTCCTGGGGGAATACATGACCAAGAGGAGAATAGATTTATGTCAATGTGCTATGATTAAAATGTCCAAATTTAGAACCGATTTAACATCTTACGTTGCGTTTGCCAGCTGCCTTTACGTATGTCTGCAGGAATGATACTTTCCAATTTAGTGATAATGCAGCGACTAGAAAATAGTGAAACCAGATTAATAATTTTCCATCCCTGAAAAATTGTTCACAAGCAATAATTCGTCATAAAATGATCCACTTGTTACAAGGACAAAACAAGAAGGCATAGTACAACGGGTTTTATCGTTTGATTGGCTCCGGGAAGATTGGTTTTAATTTTTGCATGATTTCTGATCAACGAGGTCCGCTCACAGATCACAGACATTTCAGCACTTGTTGAAGAGACACTTTGGTGCGTTTGGCGTTTACTATCGAGTGGCAAAGCGCTGCGCTGCTCAGCTTTAATGTCTTGGCTCCCAACAGAGAAGTTATTCCTCACTCTGAAGTCGTTTAAAGGTCTGTGGCCTGCAAAATCCAGTCAAGGATATGGGCGCTATATCACGTAGTGGTAATGTTTGACCAGCTAATGAGAATCAGCCCGGCTTCCGTAATGGCTAAGGCTTTCGACTCACAATGGCTGGTCTCTGGTTCGCGTCCCAGTTTCGGCTCGGTGAATATGCACCACTAATGATCCCTAACACGGATGAAATAGCCGTACAGTGCTTTCTTGATTTTACATGGTAAGTTGGATATTGAGGCCGCATGACAACTGATTTCGGGATAGTTTATAGCATTCATAACTATGATCGCTCACGTGACTTTGAACAGTTTGCATGATTATTTGACCTTCTGCTTTCAGCGTCTACCGGTCTGTGTTTGTACATGACAAGTCTGATATCCTCAGGTGTTTACGACTGGTTTGGTTGGAGTTTTGCATGTGCTGGAAGACTTGATTTCGTGGACTTTCCCACAAAAATCCGATAATTGAAACAGGAAGATGAAAAAACATTTACTAAACTGGTCTTCATTTTCGTCCATCTAATTCGTTGGATCTCTATTGCCTTACGGCTTTCGGATCCAAATATTCTGGTATCACAGGAAGCCAAGGTTCACTGCATGGGCCAAACAATTTTGCACAGTGACGATCGTGACGTGATGCAGAAAAGTTTAGCAAGAACAAAGAACGCCCTTGAGTGGCACCATTGTGAACAGTAGGCAGAAAAACATTGTTCACAGAACAGGTGTTTACGCGCATGGTCTGTTAGTCTTCCGTGGAAATATATTTTTCAAAGGTAGAATGCAATTAGGTCGCTAGAACCACAAGGTGAATGGACTATTGGAACTGGAATCCTCCAACTACTGACGCATAATGTTCGACTCCGTTCGATTCGACATGTCGTAAGCAAGAAGGTTTGTGCACCGAAATTTCGACTGCTGCAAAATTTTATTTCTATTGGATATTATTTTTTTGGATTTATGTTTCGAAATATGAAAATGGCGAATTGGGAAATGTTTTTAAAGAGCCACCTCTCCAGAAGGCATGTTTGCAATTGACTTTAAATGATCATTCGGTGAAATGTATTTTTTTTAGCCAAGCATTATTACACCAATCTTCGGAATCAAGTTGGAAAGTTTTGAAGAAAGAGGTCACACAAATGACAGGTATACGTATGCACATACAGATAGATGAAAGTTGCTGGAATTGACCTGGTCCGAAAATTTTGTGGCTCCAAAATAAAACGCTTCTCATGGAATCCCCTTGTGAGCCGTACAACGACAGTGCTATGCGACGGATCTATGGAAAGTCTCCTTACATCCAAATTCGCGACCAACAGCCAGTTTTAATGGTGATTAAAAGTATGTATGTGTGGGCTACTACTGACGAAAATTCACGTTTTCTTTTCAACCAGTGGAAAATATTTAGCATTTTTCATGCGAAATATGGCATCTCGTACAAGTGAAATTGGAATTTTGATATTGAGACCGATGTATCCGGAGTTTCTTCGCAGACGCCCGTTGATAACAAGCGTTTAACATGCTGCGCACAAGAAACAGACTAAGTGGAAATCATCGGTCTGCTTTTTCTCCTTAATTCATTATTACTTTAGTCAGCTTTTCAAGCACTGTCACGTAGGTTGTATTGCAGGGTTTTCCCATCTAGTGTTCCGTTCTGTACAAGAATTTCGAAATAAAATTAATGGCGAATGTAGGCTCATTCAACGCTGCTTTCGAAGTACATTTTAACTTTTAAATAACCGGGAGATTGAGGTCAGTTGTGGAGATAACGAAAATTCCGCCGAGATTATCACGGTTGTAGGGCTTACCACAAATGAATTATGTGATTGGCTTTTCATCCGAATCAGATAAACCGGAAATAAAAGCTGTCAAGTTAATTTATGGTGCTTAGTATTCAGTATTACGGGCATCATTTTGAGTGGCTTGCCGAAAAAATCTTCGGAAAGAAGACTCCAAATTTCGTGCCGATCGGAATGCACGTTGACATCCTTGTGAGTAACGATTTCGTAAGTCACAACACTATCGTAGACTCATCCCCAAATGCAACTGATCACCACAATGAATCGCACAAGACGCAAATTGCCTTTCTTGCGTATTCAGCGTATGCTACACCGCTGCTTATTTACTAAAAGCTAGTTAAATATTCGATTTTTTCTACAAAAGGACAACGCAAACTTGCCAACATGCTGCTGGCATGTTGACGATGGATTTTCACCGAAATTCTTAATTGGATGGGGAAAGAATTGGTTGTTTAGTTGCCATCTGGCTAAATTTCGCTCTAAATAATTGCTTCTGTTAGAGTTTCTCACCATATGCCTGCAAACAAGTTGATGTTACTCACTCCAAAGCACTGAACGGAGTTTAATGAAAAATACTAACTCCGCAGACTGTGTCAATCTGATCACCATCCCAGTCGATGAATCACCAAAGAAAAGCCATTGGTGGTTGTTTGTTATGATATCCCCGACCGAAAAATGGCTCAGCAGAAGATGCCACAACCATTTTCAGTTAACAGTTAAAGGTTTTCTCCGGCTGAAAATTCCTTCATTGAGGGGTTTATCGGTAATCAGTAACTATTAAGATTATACATTTCCGTGTAATCTATGAGCTGACAAGATTTATATTTCACCTGTGCAATTTGGAATAACTATAATAGGAATCGTGTCTAACTAAGCAGTTTTTGTTGATTTAGTTGCTTGGCGAATATAATCAGAAGTAAATCAACAAATCTATCCTAATCAAATAAATTTAAGTTGCGCTTTCGGACAAGTCTTCATTTCCATGTTCAAATAATTTTATTTTCATATCCGGATGGGTATGTATTCAACCCGTGTCAATATGACACAAACCGTGTGTCAATGCGTGGCGACTATGGGTATTTTTCTATTTTCCCTTGATGATCTCAAGAATTCTTAAATGAAACGGAAAACTTTCAATAGAATGAGTTTTCAGTAGACGTCAATATTTGAATGAATATTTTGTCATTCGTCAAAAAAGGGGTTGACCGCATATTTTCTGGCGGCGTTCCATACGCTTACTAGTAGCAGACGCATTGTCGGAAAAATGACCAGAATGTTGCTAGTCAAACCTGTTGCTGGCTTCCTGTCTTTCTATCAAAATTGAAAGGGAATGTGCACGGGTATCACACTTGATTAAATAGTCAATACTTTTTGACTGAAAAGTCGAAAACATCAAGTTGTTTTTTCGCATTCGATTAGTCATTTCACATAAACATTTGCCAAAGCGTGGATATGACAAAACAATCATCAAACTCAGCTGCATTTAATGTAATGCTTTTTTCCCGTTGTTGTTTGGCTGTTTAAGCTGAACCTCAGTTTTCGCTTTTTCTGAAGTCCAATGTTCAAACTTATGTAGGCAAAACTCGTAAACGTCGTCAGCTAGATTCAGATAATTATATTTCATATTTTTCTCAACGGTTTCAGAAATGGACTTGTTTCGTAAACATTAGTCTTTACGTCGAATAACTTCGTCGAAAAGTAGCATTTGTTAAATGCGGTACAGTTAAGTTCCCGGAGGATAAATCCCAATACAAGCTCACCTTTAGTAGGTCGGGTAATAAGGCATGCCAGCTTGAATTTTGTAGAATCAAGCTATCATCATGCAAGAAAAAAGCTGTCCATTCGGATTTGGCATTGAATGCCGGAGTGCTTTGCTAATTTACTACCACGAACAGCAAAGAACGCAACTCTCCCGGGTACGTTCGCAAAGCCCTGATAACCGGTGTTCTCGTCAAGGCAAAGAACTAAATGTTCGACGAATCAAATTATACTGCCACACGGAAGAGTACATTTGCCAGCTTATTGTAACAATTTGCAAATCGGAGTTGGTTTGCTAGCACGGTTAGGCATGTCCTCAACAGCTACAAAAATTTTAGGTCTACTCCTAAAAGTCCCGACGTCAGTGAAGTCAAAAGCATTTTTCTTACATTCTGCACTTTAAGCTATTTCCATTCCGTAGAAAATACTCACTGAAGACAAGAGAGGGTGCACGAAAGGATTATCCATCTTCACCAGTGGTACTCATTGTTATTTATTATCATTATCTTATTATTATATTAGTCCCGTTTAAACAATCAAGGAGGTTCCTCCAGAATCTCAGTCGAAATCACGCTGCAATTTGCCGGAATTTAGTCGTCGATCAAGCAAATCTGGGGATGTTGAATTAGGAGCGTGCTGGGTACAGATAAATGGCGGGCGGAAGTAATCATGAAACCGGCAGTGTGGTACCGGGAAAAGTTTGTTCAACCATGCTCATGTCACACACACACACACTGCTCCTGAACTTCGATATGGCTACTTCCTTTCAATATGTATGAAAGACAATGAAAAGGACAATATTGGACAGGCCTGACGGGAAGCTAAATTTTTCTGGCTGTTAAAAAACAGCCTTTTTCCCTCGAAATGGAAGTATAATGCCTTCGTGGATGGCAGGGAGATCGTATCTCATTCATGAAGAGAATGATATGTGGTCATGCACTGAGAAAATCAACGTGTAATAAAACAAGTGACAACCTAGGACGTGGCTGCTGGTCCCGATTTCACAGTATTCCTCTGGCCGTGACCGGCATGCTGAAAAGTAGATGCATTGCCGTAACAACTTCAACGAAGACAGAAACAAAGAGCTCATATGCCGTGGTTAATTTTATGGGGCTTAACAACGACGAGGTGAATTGGCACTATGGCGTGCAGAATGAAAGTGCAGACCGTCTCTAGTTTATTGGTAATAATCGCGACCGTGCAATGCAAAATTAAACTAATTTGTCCCCAACTAAAAAGGAGATGAAATAAATGGGAAACATTTAAATTTGCCTCAAACAATTCACATTTCTTTCAATACCCCTGTGGGTCCTGTTTTATATGGTGAATAAAAAAGATAACCGTGCTTCTCTTGGCCATGCCAACCGAGTTTGGACGCAACGCGAAGACTTCCCTTTGATCTGAAAACACATGGCTACAATTAAAATAGGTCATTTTTCAAAGACATTTATAACACAAATTTTACCGAAAGATCGACAGACCGAAGTTTCAGACTAGTTTTTTCCTGCATAAAGTAGTGTTGTCATGGAAGATCGAAAACCAGTGGGACAAGCAATACGCCTCAGAACAAACAGGGTCGGGTTTCAATCCTGCATAGGAGATATTTTTAGGATCAATGAGGTTGAGGCAGTTTGTTTCTGTTTTATCAGTCGTTTGTAGTAAAAAAACGGGAATCCGGGATAGAAAAACATTCGACAAGACAAATTGTCCTAATGCGTGCCTATGCTTGAATCGTAGAATAGTGATGATTCATTTGTTTTCATGGGAAAAAACCAAAACGATTTGTCAATTGTGAAACCTGCTGATACTCTTCTCCGCCTCAAAGCTATAGCTGGATGCGAAGATTATGCATCCTTGCAGTTTGGAAAGGCCCGTCTAAATGTCACAAAAAATGATATTGACGTCAATTTCTCGTTATGCAACATTGCAACCAGAGTTCCAACATCGTTTGCTTAGTTCAAACAAAGAAAACGCTGTTCACGAAAGACGACCATAAATATTGTAAAAAAGCGAAAAGCTGAAGGTTATCACAACGGAAACAATTGTTTGGTCTATTCTTTTGCTTTTACACTATTGAATGGGTTTGCAGTGAAGTTACCATTATAGTTCATATTAGCAAGGAACCTTTGGCTGTGAACATTGCCTTATCTCATGCGATCATTGGAACTGTGTGAACACGTTTGCCCAACTTGAGTTGCTTTGCGTGCACCGAGTGCGAGGAGACTTTGTTTGGGCAATTTTTTGAGCTCATTTTGGTTTCACGAGCACAATGCACGAAAATAGGCTATTTGAAGGCAAAAGACGACTAACGGCAGACGCACAATTCTTGCATTGTCAGTTTTGTTGATTCAGGCATCGTTTGATTTTGGAAAAGCTACCCTTCACAATACTAAGCCAAGTCGTTTCGATTTCCGATCACATGACAAGTCCTAATGATAGTAACTTATTTATCTGTTGTCATACATAACAGGATTGTTATTAGCCAACGTACGTTGTGTAAACCCTGCGATTTACGGACGACACCCCCTAGCGATATGTCACACCGGTTGGTATTTTATCGCGTGCTATATTTTTAAGTTCTGCCCAAAACTTTGACGGAATGACAGCTCTTATTCGGGCTGCACATAGTCTTGCGTCAGCGTAAACTCAGAAATTGAACATATTTGGATATATATTGTTACTTCAACCTGATTTGAGTTCCGGGAGCGAGTGAGAGGAGACAGTCGGTCAGTATGCTCACGTAAACTAGGTAAGCAGTAACAACTAGCATTTGCGAGTGGAACGGGGTTTCCGAAGTTTACTTTTCTCCTAGCACATGGTGAAACACACCTCATTTGTCACAGAGAGTGCGAAAAACATACAATCGGAGTTATTGTGAATAACATAGTGCTAACAACAGCGCCAGTAGTAGCTGTTAAAACTCACCAACATTTAGACAGATAGTTCGTCTACCCCCGGGCAAGATTTGCAACAAAACTGGAACTGGTCTGCATTAGGAATTGCCGTGTGACGGTGTATCATTGATACAGTTGTAACGTGAATTGCGAAGCAAACCCAGACGAATGACAGCACAAAAAATCTATTTCTTTCAGCTTTGGAAAAAGGGCCAACAAAAATTTCTTGTCCATTTCTGCTGCACTTTGCAAACTATTTTCCGTGTTGTGCAGTCTCTTTTGTGAGTTTCTCAATGAATTAAAATATACCTGAAAAATGTTCCTTATTGCTCAAGAACGCGTTTGTTCATGAATCGATGTATAACTAACTATCCCAAAAACATGTTAAAAGCACTACACAATTCCTTTGTCCTCGGCAGCTGCCAGAGTCCAGGGCACAAGTGAACTTGAGTTCACAACTGATGAAATAGAAGATACGTTTCTGAGCAGCTTATTGCACACACGTCAACCATAACACCTCGATTGACACGGAATCGACTGTGACTTTAGGCTTCATGCCTAGTGATCAGAAACACTAGGAGGTCTTCCAGGTTGTTAGACATTCTTTTCCACTGAATTTAAGCTAAGAAACCCCGGAGAACTAATGTAGGAAAATAAAGACAGTCCAGTACCGAAGCTACGTTTTCCGCGAGCAGAGAAACTATTCAATCAGTTAACCAGTCGAGTTGATGAACAAGCATTTATAAATTTGGTATTATTATTCACAATACGAATTGGGAATGATGTAACCAATGCAGCGTGTTCTCCCCTCTTTACGTTCTCGTCGCATGGAAACAGATCTGAGTATGGAGCTTTTAAACCCAATGCGGCATACCGTTTTACGTTTACCACAACAGACAAATAAAATTGCTGTATATACTAAGCTGAAATCACCAGAGCCTAGAAGGAAAGGTTTAGGCCGCTTCCAGGTCAATTACAAAGAAATTTCTTGTCTGGTGGAATAGGCTAATGTCAACCAACAGTCCGTCTTCGTCCAACTCGGTGGAAAAGATGAACAACCCAATGACAGCTTGCCCTATAGCACGGTGGCTAAGGCGTCCCAATCACATTCGATGATGACGCGGCGAAATTAGAGTTCGAGCTTGCTAGATAAACATAGTTAGTCAGCTCTAATGAGGATGAAACAGTTTCAAACTGCCCTCTTCTACTCTCAACGATCAGTTGAGAATTCATACCGAACAGGGAATAGTTTCGTGCGTTCCACATAAAACATCCAGGTAGGCAGAATACCTCCGTGGAACAAATGCATAAAGAACCAAAACTGTGACAAAATACAGCGAAATTTCACTTTGTATAATTTCACTCACGAAAAATTGGTTTTAGAGTTTACACATTAGGAAATATAGTACATTACAGTTCTGAATTAATTATTAGACAATTGGCGTCTTTTTTACCTTCAGATGTGCGTCGCTTTTACATTTTTTAAAGCACTTTTTATTCCTGTCTAGACAAAAAAACGACCAGCAATCGACGGGCATATTAGCGGCAAAGGTATATACCACCGCTGTCTAGGTTTGCACCGAACAAACTAATTTTGGAAGGATTAGCAATGCCAAAAATGTTCGATAAGTCCAATTAAGTGCAACCATCCATTTTTAGCCCACGGATGTTGTCAGATTTTGTTGCTTCAAGTCGCTTAAGCTTCGCAGATAATATAAGGGAATTCACGTTTCACATCGGGCAAAGCCATTCAGTTAACATCCAAGTGTGTCACTCGCTGTTGCTAAATTTTGTGCAAACAACGGTTTATTTTACAAATGCTTCATGGACCTCTTGATTGGGTCAACCAACAAATTTAATTAAAAAATTACCCTCCCATTGAAAACAGTGCGTGATTTGTGGCAAATGCGAATTTCCAGTTGTTTCTGTTCAACTACTGCTGTGCTCTTAATACAGAGATATATTATTACGTTTACACGCTGATAAATTATGGGACGATTGTGCCATTAATTCACCGGTTCACGCGTGAGTTAAACCAGTCAGACCAGTGCTGTTCAAGTGGATTAAAATTTGTCACCAAAAGGGTCACGGATGCAAATCCTAGATCCGGCTGTATTGCTTGCGGTAGACGGCAATCAGCTGTCTTTTGGCTCGTTCCCACGACTGACCCATTGAGATTTTTGAGCTCTTGTGCAACTCGAATTTTCAGGGTTTTGGGTGCCAATTAGTCCATCTTTGGCGAAGTGGGGTTTGGTGGCTACGGTACATGAAGATAGTCATTACGAAACTGTCACTCATGCCGATATTCACAAACTGCCTGTTCATTCGAGTTTGCTTATGACAACGAGAGAAGGAAACAACCGTCTCCATGGCAGGCTAGCTAGAGTTGGGAGTTTTAGCCACATGGAACAACTAGTCGATTTCAACATGCGACTGAATATATCTGAGCTTTCTTGAAAACCTGTGCATGATGGACTAGCCACTGAGTTGACAGTCCACCCATTTCCGTACGGCACTTTCTAGATGATGTTAAAATCTTGCGCAGTCGTTTATAACGGCGGACTCTACCTAACTATTTAACTCTGGTGCTTGGGCAGCTGAACTGATACGAGTAAAGCCCTGTCATTTTAATTTAGAAAATTATGAGCTGGTTGGTCACTGTCTCCATTGAATTAATGCTTACAACTTAAGTTGCGATTCCCCACTGAATTAGAAACGCAGAGACGAAGAACTAAAACCGATGGAAACAGGCTTTCGAACAGATTCTGGCAAAAATGGATGTAAATGGTAAGGTTCGTGCGACAGAAAACGTGAGACGCTTTCCACTAAAAATGTCGTACTTCGTTCACGTTGGTTCAGATTCTGCCTTCTTTTATGGCGAAGTCACTCCTTGACATATTCAGCGTTAAAGTCCGTAGACATCACGTAGATGAGGGCATTTCAGTCGATTTCTTAAATAAATGTAAAATCTCTCACGGATCTGTTGCCATTAGTATTCTCCTTGATGTTTAAGCACTCAGTAGCAAATTCTCCCCAAATATGCACAAAACATTGAAATAAATTAATATCAATAATAATTTTGTTTAAAGACTCCCTCAGTCCTTTTCAACTGCGAAGTCTGGGCTGAAACACCATGAATAGCAGCTGATAAATCTGCGACCGAGGGTGGCAAATTATGATTCTGAGTTGCCGGTTGTACGCAAAACACGGTGTTCTGCTAGATAATAATACTATTTACACTGCCGGGGATTCATATTGAGCTCTCACCTTTTACCACTGTAGTATTCATTTCAACCGATTTCACCATCTCCTGAGCGTGACTTGACATTTATGCTTTAGCTCGGAGCCAAACAGACTGATGTTTTCGTAAAATGGACCAGCCGTCCAGTTTGGAAACATTCGATCGCTATTTCGGGATGCATGAGTTTTATCATTTAGTTTTGAACACACTCCTCTCAAGGTCATACAGGGACTCAGAATGACAACGTCATGCAGCGTGTGAACCTATTCGCTGTGAATGTTTGGAGCAACTTCAAACAGGTTTCGATTATCAGATTGGTTGAATTGCAAAATGAAAACGAGTTGCTAATTTCCAATTACAAAAGAAAACCAGTAATAGTTAAGGATTTCGTAATCCGATTGAAAATCGATCAATAAATTATTTGAAACCAACCAAAAATCCCTACCAAAATAGTGAATCGAGTGTACGCGAAGTAATAATCGGGATCTCCTTCTAATCATATTGGGACAATTGTTTGTAGACCTGACATTTTTGATGACAGAAACAAAGTCGAATGATTACCATCATGAAGCAGCTTGAACCTCAAATGTCCTGAGCGTCACAAAAACGTTTAGCTAAATTACCACCGATGTTCGCTTGGAATTGGCGAACAAATAAGCCAGTCAAGTGACATAGTGCGAATAACTAGCACAATTTCACCGTATATACTAAGAAAAAGTGAATTAATATTTCAGAACCCGGATTATATAGAAAAAATGTTGAGTCGTGTGATATATTTGTTGAATACTTTGAAAGATGAGGAAAACAGCCTAGGGAAAGTTTACCCAAGAAAATCGAAAAGTCGACTCATTGCAAATTTTCCGACCACTGTGCATTTTTTCGTATTTCAGATGACAATGGATCCGCTGTTCGCGACTCATTTAAAAAATATCCATTTTAATGTAGCATTTGAGTGGGTGGAAACTTTACGTGATCCGACTAATTAGTTAAGGCATTGTATCATGTGATGCCCGTGAAGATTGGGGCTATAAAAAACATTTTTGCCGGTGAACTTTCTGCCGGAATACCGAGTTTCGTCCTGTGAGTAGTATCTGGACTCCAGTGCGACTCATTGTAAACCCATGATAGCATCATTCATAATGACATTTCCGATTCAGGACTGAGGTTTGCACATTAGTTAACAAGACAGAGAAGTTTGGCCTTATCTTTCCTAATCGCGCAAACCAATGCAATGAACAAGTCAAATTCCAACGGAATTCGTTCCGTAAAATTGGTCCGCTCAGAGCCATGCACACGATTTTGAGATGAATACATTTGTTCCTGAAAAGAAAGATATTTGTAGGCCGGGATGGGTACGTTACTTCGGATGTCCTATATAACAAAGCTATTGGTGGATGTCCATACGTAATGTTGTTTGTGCAATTTTGCTAATTTGATTTAGAGAAAACCCCTTGTCATATGCGATTCCTGTCAGCTATGGACACCACTATCGGGTGCCTGAATTAAACGCAGTCCTTTGTGGAAATACTACATGAATGGCAACCAACTATTCATCTCCCAAATATGCTATCTGTCAATTAATGATTATTAATCACTTGGCTCCGTTTAGGATAGAATTGTTTCCCCTACAATCTCTCCTTCAAAGAGAAGTGTGGTTAGAAGTTGAGCAACCATTCTGATAGGACAAACTATGGAAATGCCTCTTGCTGATAATATTGGAAACTATTGATTGCTTTTGTGTGACTGTGAAACAAAAGAAACGACTCTGAATTTCTTTATGGTTTCTTTTTACCTGCGCAACAGTATCAGTCTGGTGATTTTATTTCCCTTCGGCCATGGTAAGCCATGACAACCCATGCCTTTATTATCCAACTCATATGAGGTCTATTTTTAGTCCAAAAGCATATTAACTCTCTACCACAAATCGCTTTTTACTATCTTTGCTACCTTTTAGTTTTCTTAATAGTGAATCAACAATAAGCAACCTTTTCAGGAACGATGTCATGCACAACACACGCCTACCGATGAGAAAATTTACCGGCGGCGACAGGATTCGAAACCCAGAAGGTGAGAGTGAATCACCTTAGTGCTAACCACGTGACCACCGCTAGCACCAAATGCATTGTGATTGTGTGCAAATTTGTAGAAAAAGCCTCGGACCAAAGCATACGTATGAGCCAGTTTGCTAAATCAGTTGAAGGTCATTTGCGCGGATAAGTTTGAAGAAAAAAAAATGAGCGCAGAAAGCATCTTTGTCATAGGTGGAACACTATTCTTGCTGGGTAAGATCAGCTTCGCAAACTGCAAGCCACGTGATACTATTCAAAACGAGTTAGGTAATGGCTTGAGTTAGCACTTTCACTGAGTAGACAGGTTGGAAAAAAGACCGCAGGGCATCCGAAATGTCCGCCCATTGCTACAGTTTTACTGTGGTTAAAACACTGCCATTTCTATCACTGGCCAAATATGATAGACTTCCGATTCAAAACTCGCTATTCATTGGGTTCATGTGTTGCTTAATACAAACCAGTTACAATTAGTTCCATTTTACTGGATGAATTTATGAAATTTCACTGAATCAAATGGCTGGTTTCAAATAATTTCGGCAATTCAGAAATAATGAAAATTTCCTGAAAAAGATAAAGTCACTGTGGCTGAGAGGCAACCTATCACTCAGTGGAATAAATATCACTCATTTGTTAAATGCTCCCGACCAGTCTTACCTGGGCAATGAAGCAAATGCTCGTTCGGCCGCTTGAAAAAGTACTAGAAATAAATATATGGTGGCCATCGGGCAGAATCAGCATTGTCTATAAAAGGTTTAGTTTCACTTTTAAAACCAAATATCGAGGCAGTTCTCAAGTTTCCTAAATTTCCTTATAGTTCAGCATGTTGCCCAAGCTGCAAACGACTGACTGGCAGTCGAGACGAAACAGGTAAACCGATACCGATGAAAGGATTGATCTACGACCAGCATCAAGTTTCCGAGCGATCGGGATATACGAACCGGTAAGATTGTTTGTTTCCGGAGTACACAATCGCCAATCTTCTCCTTCCAATAGCTTTGCTCGTGTTTTCACCGTAAAGTTAATGAATATGGAACGGCCATACCCGTCATCCTAGTCATAGGTTAACACAGCTGCAGCAACATACAGCTGATTAGTTCAGTGGACAAAATGAGCGAAAATTCGCTTGATAAGGTCAATTGACAACGAAAGGCAGCAGTGGCCAGCTCATCGTGCGGCCACTGAGTGCTAACTACAGAAAACCAAGACAAAAAATATATTGCGGTCTAATAAGCGAAAACTCCGGCAACTGCATGACTCAGATTTTCTTGCCAAAGTTAGTTGTAGGCGGTGATATGAAATTCGAGGTTGAATACGCCAACAACTCACGGGAGTGTACAAGAGGAAATGTCTTATACATTCTTTAGTTCTACAAATCACACCGTCCTTTTTTACAATGCGTGATGATAAAAGGTGAAGTAAAAACTTGTATTTTTGACTGTATTGTAAGCTGCATGTCTATGGCGATTTCGCGGAGCACAATACTTGTTGCTCTCCTTAAGTCTCCCTTATGTTCGTGTCGTGATTGTTGGTTCTTATTGGCATTACGGATCCGCAAATTACTTCCACTGAAAAACTAAGTGATGTTGAGGATTGCTGTGCAATTAAATGGTACGGCCTTGTGGGATGTGTTTTGAAATGCCGAACGGGGTTAGCGTAACAGGGTACCTCAGGTTTCAAATCAGTAGGCCAGTAGTAGTTTGAGTTTCCGTATGTATTTACTTCACGTAAATGGTCGCTGGCCTAAATGAGGCGACGAAAACTCAAACATTTCTTCTGTACTTTAGAGGTAATCGGCGTGATGGACTGCAACAGGAATTGCGTTTTTAAGTGAACATCAATCTGTGCATAATTGGGCGCAGTTCCTGTATGTTTTGTCGGCGAACTGATTTCACATTTAGCAGCATTTGCATATGGAATGTACTGATAGGGCACAACTGACAGATACCAGATGCCATTGGGAAATAAATCACAGTCCCGGGCACAAACTCTACATCTTTGAACAAAATTTCGGACAGTTGAGATCAGGCTTAGACAGTACCCTACACGATGAGATTGCAAATGTAGGAAATTATAAGCGACGTACACTGATTCTTTTTGAGTGCAAAGCCTAATATTGCCGATTATCTGCCTAATCGAACTGTTCAGTGAAGATTATGAACATTCACTTTAGTTTGCCAAAACTCTTCACTGTAATTGGGTACGATTATATGCAGCTGTCTTCATTCGCATCTTATTTGGCTGAATAAGGACGGGGAGAACAAAGCGTAATACGAAAAACTGATTTTAAGATGCGCAATGAATGTCCAGTTCCTCTACCGTGGACAGCGCTATAGAACAGAAGGAACGACAATGAGATCATAGATTTGATCTTTTCAAATCTAATTATTTTTGACCAAAATTGAAATTATTTCATCATACACCACGAGCAATGACTGCAAGATGTGGTGAAGGTGCACGGATGATATACTCGTAGTCTGTGATTCAACGGAAACTGCTGGGCCCATTTAACAATGTGTGTTACTAGTACGAAATCGTTCCTTTCTTGAAACTGTTTATCTTGCGATGCTAACGCCTAATTTGCTAATCAGAAATTATGGAACCACCAGGCAGCTGTTTTATTCTTGTTAGGATTCACCATTAATGTATATCCATCGCGCTTCAGCTGAGATGTGAACCCAAGACAAGCGATTTTCAGTAGAGAGCATTAGCCATTACGCCATCGGGCATGTCAACGGTTTGTTGAACAGCAACTTATGATGAGTTTGTACCTATCCGTGGCTAATTTGCGTGGCACCGGGTTGCTGATACACAGCAGTCAACCCTTGGTGATAAACGACTTTGCTCTTATCCCAAGTAAGGCGAAGGCTTTGAACATGATCTGCAGAGCTGGGCTATTTGGTCAATTTTAGTAATAGGACTTTGTATGGTTCATGAAATAATTCACCAGGGTATCAACGATTACATTTGTTCGTTCCAAGTTCACGTCTCAGTTTGGGCTAAGTGAACATGCACTGTTGATAATTTCTGAAAGCCCAGTGCTTTCATGATTTCTGAATGGTTAAAGGAGCTTTGATATCACATGTCGGATTATTACATTTGACAATACTCATCCAGTGAAGAAGTTTACCTTGGAGTTTAGCAGTGATACCGTTTTGCCATTTTTCTATGTGACACTTTGTCGAATGAAAGGTCCCCGTATGGAAAAGAAACCTACTACACAAGGCGAACTTTTAATGTTTGTTGACACGTTTGTCTAGAGAGCAAGAATTAATAACACCAAATAGACAACAAACCAAGAGCAAGAACATGTGTCAAATGTGCAGGGAGAAATTGATTGTCCACAATAGCTTTTCTGTAATCGTGTGAGATCAGACAAATGGAAAATGTAGACATCCAGGAAGAAAGAATTGTTCATGTCAGCCCAGTGCTAGAGCAACATTTATTAAAGGCTTAAGGGTAACCTTTTCTGGCTGCCTAAATACGTGCCCTGATTAATAAGATGTTCACGATGACTTACATCATTAGACTCGGTCGTTTGTCCTATCCAATATTTTGAGCCCTCGTGGAGCGTAGTATATTCGATGCAGGATCAGCGGTCTCGGAAAAAGGATAGCTGAATCCGTCCCGGCCGCTGTGCGTAAAGGAACAAATCAACAATGCAGTTCCGCTGTATCTGGTTATTAAAATTCCTCGGAAGTTTTCCATGACAGCCTTTACTCGGAACTTACAATTTCAGACTTCACATCAGAATGTTGCTCATGTGAGCCAAAGCGGTCGTAATCCTGACTGGTGGCACGGAGATGTACAAGCAAAACACTATCATGCAGCAGCAATCGTTGCCATGACCGTAACAAATAGATCTCAATCCTACAAGTGCTGGTTGTTCTTCCATCTGTTCTTCGCTTATTCGAAATTCCGCTTTTTTCCTGTCAAACATCTATTCCCCGGTAACTGTATGCTTAATACATAATTTTAGATTTTGCCAGAGCTTCCAGGATCACTTGGTTTAGCATGTCACTATGATACGTGAACTCCGTCGAACATTTAATCATTCAATGCAAACTACGATTAGGTATTTCTAGCTGTTGTCTAGTTTAAGCAAATACCCGAGATGATTCGTAAAAAGTAACGGTCTTTGAGTTCCGTTTTATCTTCGCACCAATGCATACATGTAGCTTGCATGTCGAAGGATGTTTCATAGAGAGGACCAAAGAATAACTTAAAGGTTCATAATGTACAGATTTCATAGATGATCTGTCTATGTCATTGTGTTTAGCTGAAATTTGACAAACTCTTTTCCCTATTATGGATTTAAAAAAGACGAATGTGGACAAAGCTTGATTCGTTTGGAAGAAAAACGTTTTCAGATTGATTGAAAAAAAATGTCTTTCCAAAAGATTCCCGAATAAAAAGTTCCCTGTGGGAAAACAGTTCGATAGTGGAGAAAGCAAATCAGATTAGAGGACCAATTTATCGTCTCATTACAGACTAGAGTCTAATTGAATTTTCTTCTAACCTCAAACCATTGATTTAGGCAAACATCGTTTTGAAAAAAAAGCTTTGGAACATTTGCTGTTCACTGGAATGTAGACAATCTTAAGTGTGATCAATTTTAGATGGTTAAATGTGGTATGAAAGTTGACACAAGTGGACACTGTCCATTATTACTTTGTTTACAAGCTCATTCAGCAGGGATTGACATTTTTGCTGTATCTAACAATAAATCTTAACCATCATTGACAAATTGGGAAACCATTTCCGACCATTTGGATAGAATCATTTTTCCGGTAGATGAGATAGGCACAGAGAACTGAGAGATGGCGAAATCATTCAGTCGTTGGGTAAAACGTGAAATCCCTCGAACAAGCGTTTGGTCAACGAAATCCGAACAACCATCACGAAGACGTGAGGGAATAGGAATAAGAAACCGATAACTCTCGTTCACCAAAAAAAAAGACAACAGACATCAAGAATGATCTATTTTCAGCTGGTTTTGTGCTGAAAGCACGGAAATACAGTGTCTTGAGTTTTACAGAAAAAAACGGAGACGTATTCTAACCGGAGGGCAAAAAAAGCATGATGGAGGAAGGAAATCCCAGGAGCCTCAACAGAACTACTTCAGGTTATTTCCAGAAATGGAATGTGAACGCATATCAGTTTGTGAATGGCCATCGATTCTGGCTTCGTACTTTCCTGTCACTGTCATGACCAAACAATGAACAACAAGTCAATCATCGAGAATGATCAATGCATTGCTTCAAAAGCATTACTAGAAAACGTTTTTATTTACCAGATTCAAGCACCGGCAATGAAGTTTTCTATCCAGCTAGTCCCTATATATCTGCATATATGTTTATAACACGTATTTGTAATATGGACCACAAATTATGATGCAATACCTCGCGGATTTTGACGGTGCTCTATTAGCAAAACTGACCTATTCTCGGTGTTATTCCATAAAAAAGTCTTCGGAAGTTAGATGTTTCTAAATCAGCGTTTGTCAAATTTCCGATAAGTTCTTACTCTGTTCATTTTTATTCAAAGTATTTGCAATGAATTAACGTAATGCTTTTGTACAAATCGGATGAAGAAACAGTTAAGAAGCTAGTACAATGAATAGCGACGGTCTTTAACTGGTCTGAAAAACAAAATACGCTTTTCGTAGTTGTTTGTGTCCGATCCGCTAGGGGTAACTGCATGAATTTAGTGTTTTCTTGTCTAAAGTTGTTTTTCAAGAATGCAAACCATATTAAATGTAATATTTATTATGGATGAGTTAACATATTTTTTACAATGGGGAATTTATATGCTTCTTGTGCCGATTAGATGACTAGTGAGGCGTTTTCGTTTTATCATGCTTCATGTGCCTGTCACAAAATGGAAAGAACGAGGGTCAGTTGGTTATTTTTCTATGGCAGATTTTCAAAGAAATTGGTTCCGTCAAACTATTCCAAAGTGTGCTACAACAACAGTTATTTGCAAAGGTTGCTGATCGATCACTGAAAAACCCGCAAGAGAAGTTATTTTCACGGACTATCTCATCACAGTGAAATGCGAAAGAAAAAAATTATATAATCTTTTTGGTTGTTTGAACTTATTGTACAGTTAGCAGCACGCAGCTATTTTAACACACACAGAAGATATGCGTTGGAGAATCGTTCTATGAATCTACGGCCAACTACAAGGTGGGATTGAGAACACAGGCTGAGCACGATAACTGTTTCCAGCATAAGTAAAGATGTCAGTTAAATGCTTACTGAAGCTCGGATCGAGAGCATGATAAAAAGTTGTCCGTCGAAGCGCTTAGGAACCAAAGTAGAAAATAACCAATAGGTGAATTATGATAAGGAACCGGGTGACAGAGAACTGCTGTTTATCGTTCAACTAACTTGGAGCGGTGGAATTCAAACCGCAGAATTGACCGGCACATAGTCTTTCTGACAAGGGGCAATGATGGTGTAAGTTGGCCAAATATAAATTCAGGAAACATAACTTGTTGGTGACGTATTCGCCGTTGCATTTGCTTTTTTGTACTTGTATTCCTATAACGTTTTCTAACTATCATATTTTAAGGTAATTTTTCCATACATAACAAAATTGGTGGGGATTGATGCTCCTCGCTGTGAGGTGAGACAGTAGTTTGGTAATCGTAATAACGACCCCGATGTGTGTCGAACACGAATGACAAATCGTGTGCAGTTCACTAATGAACCATGGGATTAGTCTTTGGCCAATGGGAAGCGTGCAACACCGAACCTATCCAGTCTATTTGCTATTGGTCAGTAGGTGGTAGGAATCATTTTTGACATGGGGCAAAATGCTAGCGGAACATATGGCTAACTGGAGTCAGACTAAACGGATTATTTTAAAAAGGAATTTTGTTCCTGGAGCTGCATTCGGAAAATTTATTTCGGTAAGTTGTAGATGTTAGATTTAAGCAAAAACCTCAAGAAAATTGACCGTGTTAAGAGAAAATAGCAGACAACAAAATCGATTGGTGAAATGTTAACAGGCCAGATTGGTCATGAAATCATTGTGTGTATTTAATATTGGAGCTATTCCAGTTGATCGAAAGCGATGAAACATGTACCATAAACAACCTGAGGGTCAAACGAGCTGCTGATTTCAGCGAGTTCATCTATGGTCGTTTTAATAAAATAACACTAACAACTTTCAAGAATAGCTTTCTCGGTTTTTGATTGAAACATTCACAACGCGCAGAAAAAACAAGCATAATTTTATTTGTTTTTGATAACTGTTGGCGGAGGCGAGTCAAATTGCACGGTAGTTGTTTAATACCCAATTTCGAGACCAATTTGGGTGAGTAACTATCTGTGTGCAAGTCGTACCCAAAATGTGCCCACGTTACCCGCTCACCGATGAAATTCTTACTTGGTATTCTTCCGTACATCTCCACCTTGTTCTGTTCACTTGTGATAGTCCCGTTGGATAATCTTTCGGGATCTCCTTGCTTAAGCACTATTGCCAAGTTACGAGTTTCGGACGGTTTTGACAACCTAACATGATTTAGTATGTCCACCGAGCAAAAAACAATTATCTTTCAGCCGTTAAGTGATGCAGCTGTTTTCTTAATGGTACTACCCAACCGGACATAAGGTCATGAGAATTGGTGAGGTCACCCGGGTAACAATAATTCGGAGTATTACCAGTGACACATTTTGCGCATTCTACGCAGATGAGGGTCATGCAAGTGGGTTGTAGAATGTACAACTTTGCACCAGTCAGGTATTTGGGACACATGTTCGAGGTCTATGGTAGCTAGGGTGGAGAACAAAATGGAAGCAACATGAGGTGTATTCATATGCAGTGGAGACCTAAGCTAAACACTGACTTGGGCTACCAGGGCACGATCTGACCGACTCCTAGGGAGCAGAAACAAAACCCGTTTCTCCCCGACTGATTCAGTTGCTGATTATGGAAGCCTAAAAAATGCTGACATAAAGTAGAACAATTTACAAAATATGGTTTTTGCATTCTGCTCAGGTGAGTTTAATCCAAGTATAAGTATTATACCGAGACTAGTTTGTGTCTGCTTCAATAAAACATGGGTTATCACCCAGCTAAATGAATCAGAACAGTGTCTATATTAGTGATAGCTTTTGTGACGTCAGTCAGACAGTCTCGCCTAGAATAAAATTTCAACACAATTTCTTGACGTTTAATTAGCACCTGTGTGAATTTTGTTCCAAGGAAGAAAGTAATTGTCAAAAATCTTCCCCAGGCAGCTATCTTCTGGTATTTATGAATTTTGTTCAAAATGCCATGTACCCAAAGCCACTTATCAAATCAGTTGTGAATAGTTGTAAATTTGAGGTATTCAGAACAGACTGAAAATAATCAAGTGAATATGTTCCATTATCACACCTGTTGGTATTTGTAGTCTGCTGTGTCGAACGAATCTGCTGAGTCTTTGTGCCTGTCAGACAAGAACAAATAGCAGAATTGTTTATTGAGCATGCAAAGGACATTACTAGTGCATGTGATTCAGGGTGCATTTCAAATATACCACTAGATCTGACATCTGTTTCTAATGTATCACCAACTTCATCACAATGGACCAAATGTAATTTTTGTGTGTGCTAGATAATGATGCAGGCATGCAGACGGTTTCTTGCCCAAATTGGCGCAGCACAAATGTACTACAGCTGGTACAAAGTATGATGAGGATCAAGATATCAAGGTGATAAATCAAAGGCAGTTTAGCCAACTGGCTAGGCCGGCAAAGAGGTGTCGAATACGAGGACCATACGGTGTAGCATTCTTATTCGTCAGAGCAACTGGAGGTCACAAACAGCTGTTCACTGGATAAGTGACCCCTAATTACGGAACAGTCTCACGGTAGATAGAAAACACATTACGAAGGTTTTGTAACTTGGTCGTTTTCTGTAACAGAGGAATTAATGTGGCTTTGAAAGGATTCCTCAAACAATCAGGACGATGGATATGCATTGCTAGCGTATCTTTGCAAGAATTAAAGAACTGCACAATGACTGCTTCCACAATTTTTTAATTTTGAGATGGACATCGACAAATCATGACTAGTCATTTCCAGTGGTTGAAGCTAAATATACTTAATTTAGCATTACAATCCAATCGCTTTCTGCAACAATTTTAGCGTCCTTAAACCACTCAAACGGGTTGTTTAAAATTAGGGGATAGAGTAGCAGTGTAAATCGGAACTGTTGGTTTCATTTTGTTATGGTGAGCAAAGCCAGTACGACTTTACCAGTCGCGAACAAAATAATACTTTCAGCGCAAATTTTTTGCAGAGAGCTTGTTGAAAATCAATCGAATACAAAATCTAAATGGAGTTTAAAGGCGAGTTTTTAAATGTAAGAAACTTGCGGTTGTTTCACCAATTTGTACGCTCGAAATCTGCTCACTTCACTTGGAGCAAACTGAGTGTCTTAGCAAACCACGTTGGGTGGCAATGTTTCTACTTTTAGTATTTCGACTAATTTACTATATCTAAAAGCAATCCCTCTAACTTCAAGCGCGTCCTGTTGCTTTTGTAGGGTGGTAAATGTACGTATTTTGTGCTAACTAGTCGTGCATTTCTTGATGTAGAAGAATCATCGTTTGATTTGACTCGACTTGATGTATCTTCCGTTTATTTGGTTCTGGTACGGACTGACAGATCATTTCACCAAGTGATTGCAGCTTTACTTTGTAACCTTCCACCGGGTAGATGTGCTTCCGTTGGTTATGACTGCAAAGCAGACGTCTGCAGAATGAACGGTTTGTGAAACACCGTAACATACAGTGAAGTGGATGAAACCCATCCATGAATGAATTGCATTTATTAACTCGACCAAATGAATGTCTTTATGAAAATCACAGTTAGCCTGCGGAACATAATGCTGGTGAAAAATCAGTCGAATGAAGTATATTGAACCAAACTAGAAAAGACAAATATGTACCGATATTTTGCCCAGGTACTGACAAAACGAAATGAGTAAAAATATACTGTAGTCTTATTCTTTCCAATTGTTGGTGAAGTCTGTTTGATTGGATGACCTTTGCAAGAGCCAGAAAGATGTTTTCTTGAACAGGTCAAAGAAAACCGGGTCATACAGTTCCTGATAATGCTACAAAAAACACCAGGTCAAGAAATATTTGGAGATAACAAACATAAACAGTTTGGAATCAAACTTTCCATGATCGAAGATTAATAAACTTGCTAGGGAAGTAATAAAAGGTTTGAATTGTTCGCTAAAACAAACTTGGTATCGCAGGCTCTCATTGGGTTGGAGGCAAAAATTTTGTAAGTTGAATCCAGATTTTTCCGCTTACCGTTTTATGTGATTGCAAACCGTTTGCCCCTTGTTCCTCAAAACAGTTTTAAAGTATACAAAGATTTTTCAGGCCTGTGGGATAAAATATCGAATAGACAAAGAAGGGAATCTGTCGTTAGTAATATGCTTCACATACTGATAGGCGAAAAAATTTTCCCCGGGAGCACACGGTTGGTTTTGCTGTTATTTCGGTTCGCCAGTTGCGTGTATATAACACTGCACAGAACAATCGAACTTACGACGAACGGCCTTACGATTTTTAAGTCGATTTAACATTAGTTGTTGCTCTTAAAAGTTTGTAATAAATTCTAGTGGGAAAGAAATCCGCAAGTGACATACGATTTCCTCTGAATGAATCAACCGTCAGTAGTTGCTACCAAAACGTTGCAAGTTTACTAACCTACAAATTTTTAGTGCAACTGTTCTCGTATATGTCAAACAACTCAAACTATGCCATCATTACACTATGCTGACTGGTTGCCCGTTTTGCTTCGTTTTCGGTCTAAGTTAAAAAATAAATAAACGAGGTTAAATTCTTACCTTAATGTGTAGTAAAAAATAGTCCGAGTAACAGTTCCTTCGAATTTTTCAACGGATTTGTGATAAAATAAAATACGACATCCAGCGGGTCAGCATAAATACAACTGAAATTTGGATCTCGTGTAACTGAGGCCGTAGAATAGAATGAAAGTGTCTTAACCAGGGTGATTTCAATTCACTCGAAACCAAGAAACCAATACCAAAGCAAATCGATTGTTTCCATCTTAAGTACGGTTTTCAACTATGGGTAGGCACACTCTGATGCACAACCTGGTCGTTTGTGCGTGTGTGTGTGTGCAACTGTATGGTCTGGCAAATCCGCGCATATCTTTGACCTCCAAAATCCAGTTGCTAATGTGGACAAAAGTTTCATATCATACGTCTGTTTTCCCACAGAAAACGTTCATGCTTCCTTACGATGTTCCACTGAGCTAAATGTAGCCACTGATCATCACGAGTCCGTTTGGCACTGCGCTGCCAGCGTAATGATTTGCAAACGAAAAACAAATGTTTGAGGGAACCAAGATTGATCAATCTGAAATGGTAGGGCGGTATTTGTTTTGGATGCATTGGGCATTTTGGGGGAACATAAAATGATACATCGGTTGTTGAATCGGAGCTTGGAAAACCTGATTTTTCAACGAATAGTCTATTTTTGGCTCGAGTTGATAAATTTTAACGGGTCACTGGAGAACCGACTTTCAGCTTACTTTTTCTCGATGGTTTGGAGGTTCAGACAATCGTTCGTTTCCAATCACCCAAACAGATTACATTTGGTATGAGAAGCTTATGTATGGGCAGCAAATCTATTGTCACAAATCATTTCCACGGCAGCAAATATAGATTGACCTCGGCCCCACACATGTCCACATTTGCGCATTCAAAAGTCGATCATAATTAGTTCCAAAATCTCTGCAGTATGCCCTTGCCATTGCATTCATACATCAAGTATGTAACATGAGGAGGGGATTCCAGGCATTTTTACTTGGTCACAAATGCTTATCAAAATAAGCCACATTCTTTAGGTTTTCTCTAGTTCTAGTAAATAGGTAATTTCGAATAGGAGAAAAACCGAACTTTCATTTTTATTCTTGATTCAACTTCACTAACATAGACAGAAGAGTCTGTTTTAGTCTCCAAATGACCGCTGGCACTAGAAGACGATGCCAAACAGGTTCAAACATCGACCTCTAATTTCGGAGGTGTCCCCATCAAAATGCGAGAGGGCTTCAATTGACCGATCATAACGAACGGTGGACAACCTACGAGGGATAAAGAATTGGGCTTACCAGTATACATACCTAGAATGCCCGGATTCATGGACAAGCTCTAGGATTGTGCAACGATTGGCTGCCTTTCAGGGAACCACGATCAGTGTACATCGTTACACTGCACTAGAGCAGAAGTAACTTCGAATTCCACAGTTAGAATATGCTGTGTATTTCCGTATGCGCAGCCGGGTTTTACCGAACACGCGGAAATTCATGGATCAGGATAAACAGCGGACAACCTGGTGACACAATTTGGCAAAACAAAAATACCTGTGGCAAACGAACAAGACAAGTACAATTTAGTTCCTCCGTCTCCTTTCTTGACTATCTGCCTTACCATATTTTCAAAGATACTCGCATTTTACCCAGTTTCGTGGTAGCTCATTTCATGACCAGAAATCTTTTTGACGTAATATCACTTAAAATTTTTGCCTATCCAAAGTCACGCCATCAGCTACAAGGATGATTTTCAATCGTGCTTACAAAATGTTACGCACAAGGTGCCGATTTCTTCAGCTATCCTCAAGGTTGGATGGGTGGATCATTCGCAGTTATCGGATTCATGTATGCGACAGTTTTGTTTTGTACCATATTGCATTCAAGCGCAAGCAAAGGCGAAATTGGTCATGCTAAGACAGCCGAAAATAATTATCGTGAAGCGTTGCTTGGGGAAGCCTGATTATCCAGTATTATTTCGAATTCCAAGAAAACCCCCATTAGTTTCCAGAAGTGCCGCATACAATTGAGCGACGAGCTTATTGTTACTGCCCATCAAGTGTACGTGCGCGACATCTTCCGTTTCACTCGGTCCAGTGCTGGTATACATTGATATTGGTTTTCCCGCCATAATCCATTTGAAATCATTGAGGTGTGTAAGACTGTGAGTTGATTTAACAAACACGACGTCAATTTATTCTCTCAGCCATCGACCATCAGCCAGAAACTTAGGACCACACGTCCTATTTCTTATAATGGCCCTTTACTATCCCAAAAAGCGTCCGCAGGTCACCCCTGTTTTTAAAAACCTCGCCTGCCTGGTATTCAAGAACCAAATGACGGCCAGTTAACCGTTTCTGGGCAGGATTTGCTAATTCCTCTTGTCAACCTAATGGGCATAATTTCATGACGGAGAAATTCCTATTGTTTGCTTGAACATTTGGTCTGATTGCATGAATCCATCAGCTCGTTTGAATCTCGTGGTCACTTCTTATTAGTCCAGAATAACCTGAACAGAAACTAGCAGTGGCAAGTAATTTTGTGCACGAAACATAACCACCGATTAAAGGAATGTTGCCCTGCTTAGAAAAAAGCAATTTACCCTTGCCTCAAGTGCTCCCTATAACAGAGTGCACTGGACTCTTGATTTCACTGAAGCTCCAAAGAGCATTTTCAGTAGTTCATCATTCGGTCACTCTCAGGCGTCTGTTATTTTTAAAGATTATTGCTTTGGTGGGAACCTGGTTATCGAAATATGTTGCGAAAATTCTTCGCAGCTGCCCTCGACTGTTCTTTGGCATTTGTTAGAAGAAACTCGTTTTTCCTTTGACGCTGAATTTCGCTCGCAGTTCATGATGCAGCGCATCACAATCTTTTATTAGTGCTACCGTTTCCAAATACTTCCAATCAGCGACACACTCAATGGTCACCCAGGCACGTAAAGTGGATTCAGTATTTACAGGTTTAAAAGATATTTATTTCATTACATTTCTTTAAATAGAGATGATTTATGTAAAAATATCAGTGCCTTTGTTAAGGAACAAGAGCATGAAGAGGACACATTTAAGGACTATAAATAAAGCAACTACTTTGTGCCTGGTTCTTCATTCGATCGTTGTTAGACAGAACTGTTTATACTCAAAAACCGTCTGACTGGGTGAACCAATTTGTTCGTTCAATTTGAACCCCTTACTCGGTGGGGATGTCAGCTTCCCGGTGAATTCCACGTACTCATCCAGTTTATGCTTACGTATTTCTTAATTTGGTCATTCCTCGTAATATTTAGACTGGACAGTCTTGTTCCTGTTCGACTAAAGTGAGTTTCGTCAATCCACTCAGGTCACATTTCAAAACCAGCCACCTGTTAATTAGTCCAGTTAGTTCACATACTAGTTGGTAGACAAGAGAAAGCACGTGCATTCCAAGTGCGTTTTTTTCCTAGTTATTACACTTGCCCTTGCGCAGATCGCTAATTAGTTCCCCAAAAACTCCTTATGCATTTTGCACCACGTGGCTGGTGGTCTACATCCGACAGTGCTAACAATCCTCTTCGCAAACTGGCGTCACTTTTGTCTACGTTTGCCTTGGGTGTTATAAATACGACCCGAATATGCAATTGAAAAAACCACCGTCACTTTGGTTTCATGTGATTCTGACGAGTATAGTTAGGAGCTTTAATTCCTTCGGTCGGTAAAAGTAGGAAGGCCTATTGTGAATATTACAAATCCGACCAGCGAGTATTCAGTCGCGATCCGGTTCCCGTAATTACATCTTAATCTTTGCAGTTTTACAATAATATGCAAAATAAACAGACCATTTTGAATAACCGAAGCGACCCTTTGATTTGGTGAATAGCAAGTACGCTTTTTTCCCATTTCAGTTGATAGAAATCCTTAATGAAAGGGGCAGAAATGCCCTACACCATTGGGACAAGCTATTCGTTTATATCGAACAATCTGCGTTGTGGCACTGTGGACTCGGTCCTGATTCCCATACACAATAAGGACCAGTTGCCTTCTGTCAATGTGACTATCCCATTCAGATCCATCAACACAATCCCCAAAACCCGGGCAAATGTGACTGACTCACCACCCAATGAATGGGATGGAAAGTGCAGTCCGCACGGACCTGCAGAACGCCGACTGAGAGCAGTGACCACAATTCATCGAATGCGCAATTCGTTGAGTAGTGACGCTGTGAAATTGGATATTTTGTCTTCGTCCGTACCAAACGGGCAGCCTACCGACCCATTTAGCTCCCGTGATTCGTCGCCATCTTCCTCATCGTCTGTCCCATTGTCACCTGCCAGTTCAGCCAACGCACCACTTTTGCAGAAGAGTCGAAGTAAAAGTGCACAGCGACTCGCTACCAGCCGTTTGATCTTGAAAGTTGATCAGAAAACGGGAAAAAAGAAACGGAAATACATCAAGGTAGCCAAATTTGGAAGTAACTCAGAAAGTGTGAATAGCCGGGCTACCGCGAAACCGGTTCTTTCACCAGCCAGTTCAATTGGTCACACAGCACGGCGCGTATGGAATGCCTTGGAAAGAAGATTTTTGCAAACCTGTAACCAAAATACCCGGATTAGTCAAAGTCAATCCATCAGTGGGTTAGATCGAGAACAACAGCTAGATGCATTTGAGCTATGCACAAAGAAACTAGATGGGAGGAGTACACGTTTGGCGGAGATGTTGACGAAAGAATGTCTCAGTCGGACAGAGATTGACAACCGGGATCAAGGACGGAATATTGGATGCCTTAACTCGGTAAGTATGTGCACATTTCAAGTAGCCCGTTACACATACACCTCCAGTAGATATCAATTTGACACATACTACAGTTGCTTTCACTAACCTGCTCTAACAGGATTCAATAAATAGTAAATCATTTCATACTTACTGGATCACATCAGACCGCGCCAAAGATGCTGAATATATATTTTAGCAATACAGTGGGTTCCTGACCAAGTTTATTCATGATTACTCCTCAGAACTGTACGCCATATGATTTGATACCTGTTATTATTTGGCGAGCAAAGCATCAGTAAGGCTCCGGTAGTCTAATGCAAGCCGATACGCAAGTTCTTACTAGAGAATCGCAATAGAAACTACCACCCGTGGTAACCACACTGTCGGCGTAGCACATATAATCTTGACCAAGCACTAGCAGACGTACCGAGAATACATATATCCAAAACTAGGTCTTCCAGTTAATAGTATGATTCGCCTGCAGATGGATGGACTAAAAATTTCCCGAAAGCACCAAAGTTTTTGTGGTTATTTCCGTTCGTCAGGTATGCGTACCCGGTACTCTCCTATTTAGCTACCAACCATACTTGAGCACACCTTTAAAGAAACGTAAGTGGTACACAGCGGGGTTGTAAAATGAGTTAACATCCTCTCAAAAAGCCAATTATTTAGATGAGGTTCCGAGCAGAAGTACAAATAGGTACTTCTAATAATTTCAGCGTGGAACGTAAAGCCAAGAAGTGCACTATATTTTTATTCCCTCATGCCTGAAAATTGCCAGTTAACAACAGTTTTACTGGAAATGCTCGTGGATTAAATTCTCTCAAATGAATGCATATGTCTGACTACCCAAATGTTCTGTGCTGGCTATAACATACAGGAAGCAATTCTCACGAAATCCGTTTCTTTTGTAATTTTGCCGCCTGTATTATCGTACGAAATGCGGAATCCGGTTCATCTAAACAATACCGTACAATTTCAGTCCGACCAAGTCGCGGATGTAAGGATTATGAATCTTAAGCTCACAAAAGTTTGGAGCGGTTGAAATATTTGGCTAGTGCAAATGGTACCCTGCACCAACTGTTGCGGGTGGCGCTTTTTAATGACAATTCCCAATTAAAATTTGGCTGTTTGCCCCGAGCGGTTTCTGTTCATCAACCGAAAGATGCACGTGTGTAATAGAAGGGTTTTTATCTGAACGGGGAAATATACACCAAACAGTGTGTTTGCATCTACAAGTATCACGTCGACTTGGAAGCAAAAATTCATTTGCGCTCACCAAATTGCTCGCCTCGAGAGTTTTCCTGCTGGTTAGGCCAACCACCACTGGTTTTCCGTTACGATCCATGTACACTTCGTGTCATGTTTGATAACGAAAGCATGATTCGTGCCAATTACCACAAAATGTGAAGCCTACCCCATCTTGATGGTAGTCCCACGGAAAGCGAACAGCTGGCAGATGGTCCAAGCGCAACTTTACTTTGCAAATTAAACAGTTCTAAGCAAGTTGAAAAACTACCATAGCTGTATACCCGCGCTTTAAATGCGCGTGTCATGTGGCGTAAGCAAGCTAATCTACAAGTAATGATTAAAAGGTTGCGAACGGTCGCACATTAGCAACCCCAAATTGCCATGAATTTAGCCCGCTTACATTTTGTTAGCCGACTGAAGCGACTGTTACACTGATCTCAAAACAAGTTTAACCTATAAAAATCAATAACTGTGATTGTCGTTTAGATCCGACTGCATGTGAATTTATACGAAAAATATCATATTAGTGGAAATTAGCAATCTTCTTGGACTGTTTGGTCTCCATAGGCCCCTGCCGTATACAGACATCCTTGTAAGGCACAAACCAAACTGCAGAGAAGTTTTTAAAATAAAGATATCCGGATTTAGACATGCGGACGCGGTGAGGCATCCCTGAGAAAACAAATTCAAACTTTCCTACCAATCGGAAGTTTAACTTTCGTTGTAAATACGTAAAGTTTAGTATCACTGTTACCGGCTGGATTAATGTGCTGCATTAGATCATACAACTGATCTGGATGCTGGTCTGTGATGAGATTTGGCCTCATGAGCGAGATTAAAATAACGCAACGTGCAAATGTTGAAGTTCTCACCATTTCATTTGGATGCGGATTAGAAATCAGGAATCGAGAATTGATAAATATTGGCTTGAAATGTTCTACTCATCGAGGTGTTGAGCAACAGACGTTTGGAGACACTGAATAACAAAGTGCAATTTGTGCAGAACGAGACTGAAACAAAAGAACGGAATATGTTAGCGAACGCTGACAGATCGGAAAACAACGGGGAATTAAATCTTGTAAGTAGTTGGTTTGATTTCAGAATACCTAACTGGTAAAATTGTCCAAACGTAAGCATAAGAATAATGCAGGAGCATAATCGTCAAACTCCTATCCTAGTACAAGTTTACTCTAGCATCAGCTCCATCGCAATTATGGTCAGTTAATAGTAAGTCAATGAATTAGCTAGCAAACTAATCGATCACTTGTTGCTGACTAAGGAAAATGAACATGGGTAATTTATTTTGGTTTATTAAATGGAATGTTATGTGTTCGCGCAGTTTGGTTCTATTGTATTCTGTTGTATTGCATAAATGTTTGCATACAAAATAGTCGCAGTACAGTCCAAATCACAAGAAAAAATAGAAAAATGACACCCATCAAAATGTAAAATTAAAAAAACCTCATCGAGGAATGATCAGAGGACATAGTAGCAGGTTGCTCAGGAAGCGGCTAAACAAGGTCAAGTTTTGTCAAAATGCGTGCTAAATATGGGACGGTGGAATCTCTAAAGTTATTGATTCTAGAGGGTATGGAACGAAAAGCGGATCGTGTTGAAATATGAGGGCAGCACCTTGAACTGTCGTTTGTGGTGAGTCCTTGTAGCAAGACCTAGTGTCTACGCAATTACAATGTTGTCGAATACCTCTGATAGCTGAAAAGCATTTTAGGAACAAATGAGTAAAGACGTAATTATTTCCTCTAATATTTCATTGACGCTTTGAGTTCGCTTATTTTGTACTTCCGGTTCAAAACACCGATTTCCTATTACAGTTCATAGTTGTTCACTCATCAATAATTCTCCCGGACACCAAAACCGGAGTGCTTACGTTTTGTGGGGGAATTCACAGAGAACTTTCTGTCCCAGGAAGTGATTCGTGAAGCAATGCTTTCTGATCCGTTCATCCGGTACGCAATTATGTTGATTAGTTCAAATTTGGAGTCAAACCAAATCATCGAAGGCTTGTAGAAAAGGCATACCTGTTACGGTAGCAAGGTCTAACAACGACTGCCTAAACAAACGCGGGAAGCAAACAATAGTCCACCTTAAACGTTTAAAGTGAGGAATATTTCGGCGGTAATTTGCAACCGGTTACACTTGGAAATCCATCCGCAAATCAAACGTGGAAACGAGAACAGTGAATGTTCCATCGAGTTTTGCTCGAACGCCAAAGGTTTCAAAATCTGGTTGGAAACTTCACCATCGACGCATAGAAGTCGGTGTATAGTATTTCTCATAGCGTCATGATAACAAAAGCTATCATCCCTGACCGTATTAGCGACGGCGGTCTACATAATGTGATGACATGAGAAACTGAAGCCGTTTGTTCCATCCACTTCCTGATTAACTATTCAAGCGGTTTCTGACCTCAAATTGCAAATAGCTGGCATCTGGTCCAGCAAACTATCGATCAGTACGATTTTAAGTAAGGTTGGATGCATCATGCAGATTGCTTATATTCTTTTACACTTCCATAGACCAGCTCATTCGTCAGACACCACATAGTCAGAAGATTCCGAATATGCCATGAAGCATTGTTTTTGTTGACTTGTGAAATCCCACACAGAAATAACGAATGCGTTCTCAACCTCTATCCAATCGCTTAGGTGAATAGAGCATAATCCTTCCGGGAAATCGAGAAATTGCGGCAACAGTTGCTGCAAACCACTTCCAATCGGGCCGCATTTCTGAGTTTCTATCCACACACCATTCGCGAGCCCTCTGAATCAACATTTCCAGCTCTATTGTTTGTTAGCAAGCTTTACAAGGCACGTAAACTTCAGCATCGTCGTTTGAAAACAGGCACTTGATTTTGCATGTGACTGATTTTATGAATACGTTTCCGGGTTGCCACGTCAAACGGGAGGGCGGATAACAGACGAGTTCCCAATTAGGGTTACCTATCAATTGTCGGTTTAATTTTTCACTTTTGTTTTTATTTGTCGACCATTACTTGTAAGATTACGAATCTGATTTACAGAACAGTTGCCCATATACGATCAGCTGTCATTCAAGGACTTTGCCGCATTCAGTGTCATTGAATTTTTCGCATGAGAAACCAACCGGTCAGCAAACAATAAACCAAATTTATCCAGTCGCGGAAGTGAAGACCGCACTGCACTTTTGCCCGCCACCCGTGGTCCACTGCGAAAAGTGTTTCCAGTCGCACAAGTGCGAACAAACACAGGAACTCAGCAAATTCCGGATTTCGAACTCATCAGCACTTGACAAACGACTAGAGACTGTCATGGACGCAAACAGCTGTTCAACATCAAGCATTAAGGTCGTAAACCGGTGTGTTCAAAGTGACAGCGAAACAGAGAACAAACTACCGAAGTCGAAGCATTCAGTTCAGTTGCATCGGCATGTGATTCCAGATATGCGTGAGACTGTCTTGGTGAAACCAGAGGGTACGCAAAGATTTGGAATGCGAATCGAATCGATCGGGCGGGTACGTGGCTTAAATCTTTTGTGAGAATTTTCAAGAGTAATTAGCATATCATACGGTTCAAGAAAACTGTTGGGTTAATTACCGATTTACAGTTAAATCTTTTTGAACTGTAATAAACTTTTGGCAACGGAGTAATGATTAGAGGTAATTGTGTGGATAGTTATTTTATTCTGATTTCGAAATTTTGTTTCATTTTACACAAAATATGTCTGCTTCCGTAAGTGCAGAAAACGCGCCTCAGTGAATCACAACAGATTATGTAGACAGTGGCTCCGAAGGATTACTTCTTCAATCCATTTCGGTTGTAGTGAAACGAATTTCTAATGGCCTCATCACAGTCAGTAGGATTATTCGGAGACGATCCGAGTATAACGTCTAGCCATTTTGAAGGCAGTTTTCAATCCATTGGCAGATCGAAATTGGTCAGAGAACGTCAGAGAACGTCAGAGTCCGGAGCTTACCTAAGCATCTTTGGAATGGAAAAGAATCACATGAATTCTCTGCAGGCCAGGGATGGTAGGTAACTTCCGTCTATCCACAAAGTGATTGACGGGGTTTGAAACTCTGGCTACTTTCTGGTGTAATATTACCCCGATCACTATGTGCACAGAACGTTAGGTTGATTTGTCTTTCTATACATCAGAGAAGCGTTTGCTGTATCAACTCCAAATCCTGAGCGCGTCTTCCGTTGGTGTTCCGTTGGTAGCACAACGCATTCTAATTCACAGACAAAGTTCTCTTTGGTTGAGTGTCGACCACGATTGTTCAGTTTACGCCCCAATTGCTCTAGAAATCATGCGGATAGTTGATTCACTGACAACGTCATGCAGTGGAAACAAAACAACAAACCCCGTGGATGCAGATTACTTTCCGGTTTAATCTGACTGTAAACGATAGGTGTGAGAACTCAAATAAAATATTTAAATAACTTCTTAAGTATACGAACCATTTAAACAATATCATTTGACCATATGAAATGAATTATAGGACCCACATGATGCTTGTTAAACAAGATTCCAAACCATACAAATTTTCATGGCCAGAATCTGTCCGGACAACCAAATGACTTCCGCTACTTCGGGTAACAAACTCTAGGTATGCATTTCGGAATACGATTGCTGATCTTTCAGTCTTGCTTTCTAAGTGTGGCAGATGGCTGAAAGCTTCCTCAAACATATAATTATCAAAGTATTTCAATGGGTTCTGACTGGAAAACACTCTTCTGATATTATAGGTTTCACTCGTGGCTAATCAAATTTTCCAACCTGTTGTTGTTTTGCAAATGCTGGAAATAAGTGTGCTTGATTAGGAAGAATCCATGTATTGATTGGGTTGTCGGTTGGTCATCTGAATAATCCCTTTGAAATGGGTTTCAGACTTCGTTGGAACAAAACAAGTCCGGAGAATCACTGGTAATCAAACAGATTAGTTTGACCACTTCTATCAAAAACTATTCGTAGGGAAAACAGACGAAGGGAAAAAGTAAGAGAATTTAGATTGCAATATAAAACTATGCGACAGTTTCATTTACTATGAAACAACACCAGATAGATACTGTATTTGTGAGATCAAACATATTTCTTTTTAATTTTCCCATCGAATGATATTGAGGAATCATTTGTTAGAATTACTTTGAACTATATCTTTTTCTTATGGATCAGATCAAAACAGGACCAGTCGTTTCATTGTTTGAATTGGCCAGCGGTTTATTGGTTAATAAATGTAAACGATATAAACAATAATATCAGACTAACGGAAATAAGATGACATTGTAAAATACGTTTTATGGGTAGAAACAATGAGACAACTAGGTCAAATTCTTGTAATCGCTTGACTGGAATGAATCAAACTTTTGAAATAATAAATGGCTGCCCGCTAAAAGATCAATCACGAAATAGAGGATAAGTATGCACCTAAACATGCACCATGTATGGATAAGAAATAAATGCAAAACCTTGTCCTCATGTTTCGGAAATTTATTTCATTTCGCGACATTATGCGTTATCAGGCTACTCAAAAGTAATTGTAACTTCAACAAATAAGCAGTAAGCAAACGAGTGTGAAGATTGCTTCCGTGTCTTTGTTACTATGTTAATGAATTCGTCTGTCTAACACTGAACCAACATATTTGATTACGATAGGCGAGATTAAGCTAAACGAAACAGAATAATCGAACTAAGCAGCATGTGGTTCGGATAATGTTATATTTACTACTACGACCCGTATTACTGTGAGGCGTATATTCGCTCAATCAATAACCTAGAAGCGAAAGCAAGCTTAAAAAGTAGATATGGAAATGTTGTGCACTTCTGACGATGACAGTTTTCACGGGGGAGGGAAATTTAATACCACTTTCAGAAGTTTACTGTTGACAGTTGCTAACAAGGTAAAAACAGCTGTACGATGCTTTCAGCTGGGAGCCGATATCGTATAATGAATAATTATTTGAATCCGTTGTTCACATGTTGAGGTGCATCCACCGACAAAAAGTATCATACAGCACTGATGGGATAGATGTACATCACGGTCGAATCCCCGTATGAATGAAGCAACTGAGCCACGGCATGCATACTACCGGCGGGTAGTGGAAATTCAAGCATGGAATGAAGTGTCACATAGATAAAATCTACTCCAAGCTCCTAAAATCCTTGATGTCTATGTAGTCATGTAGAAAGTGCGACAGGATGTGAACTAAGGGATCTTCCTCTCGGGCGCCTTTGTGCACGTCACACTACAAATGTACCTAGATGTTAACACAAATTGTCATCATATACCCTCGGGGATTACGTCCCATTTTTTATCATGAAGCTGCAGCTTGCTTCGATCGTGACCGAATTTTCAGTCGACTGTTGGTCCACACAATTCGTTTGGTAGAAACGGCCTACGATTTTATTCTAGACGTACTTGGCGATTCGCGCGAAGGGAAACAATTCTGCCATGGTTCTGGGTTTTCCAAGTTTCCCAGTGAATTTCTGTGTGCTCTAAAAATGTTCCGTGCACGCAGAACGTGGAATCATATGAGAAATCGAAAAGTTTTCTTTATTTGTTGATTTTAAGTTATTACGTTCTCTAGGAGTGAAACAACGGTGTACATTATTTTCATATACGATGCCATAGGCAACACAGAGCGCTACTAAGTGAGTAAGTGGAAGGAATCGGACCGACGACCTTCCGGTTGAAATCTCACGATTTTGACCACTTGGTCGCTGCCGAATTTGGCTCATCCAAGATGCCACCGGAAATAATAGTACAGGATAATTAATTGCATGGATAGCAAAATGTATAGGACAAATGTTGTAATTCTAGAAAATTGTAATATTCTTTGGAATAATTGGACGGGAACTGAATCGGAACATTAGCGCATTATTGGCTGTATCTGGAAAAAACAATTTGTTCTTTCATGGTTGGAAGTGTGAATCACGTGAGCGCTGTGCTCTTTTGTCTGCTATCCCCAAACATGTCGCGAAGTTGAGTTCTAGATTCATTCTGATCAACCTCCGTGCAGAAAAGTCTCTTATTCTACAATGCCCCTAACATAACAGAATGCGAATATCTGGCATGTGCATTGGAAAGAAAAGTTGTGCTGTGTCTTCAAACTAATCAGTATGGACGAAGTTGTCATCTAGATAAACTTTGGCTTTATTAGGTGTAATCAGTTGGTGCAAAAAAAAACTAGATGACTCTGCCGCAGTAAAAAGTCCCAAGGGGATAAACTGTCCGAGTCCGATAGTTTTGTGAAACAAACAACACATAGTTTTATTCGTGATTTCAAACAAAACAAGTTGAACATGATTACATGAGAACTGATTCTACTGACATTATTCGAACGAATTTAAAATTCTGATTTAATCGCCTACTGATTAGGAAGATGTAATTGTGATCAACTTTGACATCCACCTGTAACTTCTGATTATACGTCCGAATCCTAGGATGCGAGTCTAAATCCAAATTCGATTTTACACTACTCATGTGCATAAAGTGTTACGCAAGCTTTTTACTATCCGCGATCGTGATTGACGTAACATTGTGTTTGATAAATTTCGGAGCCGTTCTGTCTAAGTGCTTCTTTTTTGGATAATATTTTCCCAATGCAGGGTGTTTTTTTGACGATGGTTTTCAAAAACTCGCCTGCTTTTGCTGCCGGTCTTCGAGTTGGCGATGAACTGATCCGGTTGAACGGATTCCAAGTCAGCAGCCTGTCAACGCCAACTATTTTGGAATTGATCCGATCAACATCTCAGCATTTGCACATCACATACCGCCCCCGGTGAGTTTGCAGTTTGCGCGTGATAATTCATCAGCTACTATCCAAAAGTTTGAAGCCACACTGAAAAGACTTCCATCTTTGAGTGACTCATCAAAATATTTTATTGTTAGAGCTCTGTCATTCTGTTCGATTAAGCTCGGCCAAAATGTGTGCAGTGTCAAAGACAAAGGTGCGTACTAGTTTTTTCGTCTTCGTATTCACTTCATCTGCCATTAACCTAAAACAAATAATCTAAAAATGAAGTATTTACTTGACATGGTTTTGTCCTGCTTGTCAGAACAGATCACTACTGGTTACCAACCCAAGATACCACCGCAAGTGACGTAGCTTGTTACGCGCTTTGCTCATTATCCCTGTTGATCCATGAACATTGCATCGATGAAATTTCGAAACATTCTTTTCCGACATGTATGATAAGGCAGCATGGTGAGACCGCTCGAAATATGTGCAGACAAATGATATGGAAACGGTTTTCGATCAGGTCAAAATGTAATATCATGCGTCGTGGAACAGGCATATTCATTGAACGAACATTTTTCATCAGACATACAATCAATAAAACGGTCAGTTAAACATGGATGATGTTGATTTTTCGGACATTTCCTTCTGAACATGAAAAATTAAATTCTACTATAGCAGGAAATCTTCATACTCTACTGTTTGTGGTCATGGTATTTATCCCTGGTTCGAATAAAAAACGACAAAGCGCTCGCCTGCCCACCCATACTTATGGCCTAGAGATGATTGTTTGTTACTTAATGTATTTTACGTTAACTAGGGTTTGATAAATGTGGGTCCCGGTGAATAGGAGCATTATTTACGAGAGATCTCGGTTTACATCACCGCTGACCTTGTCTGGTGGTCCCCTATGCGCGCTGCGGCATTCAATTCGATTCTTATCTCGATTGTTCAGCGGTGAACCAGAACGGTGATTTCCTTTCAGTCTGTGGTAAGTCGGATAAAAAGACACTTGGGCGGAAGATATACTTCGTGCAAAGCCATACAATGGCTTGAATACTGATCCTATCCGAAATGCGTTTCTTGTCCAGCCCTGATAATGTAATGAGCTACCTGATCAGTGGACACTGACTTAGAAATTCCAAGAGGTCTTCGATTACAATACAAAAGCAAGTACCAAAGCTTAATAGAAAGACCATCGGTTGCCGATTTTTACGGACGCTATATTTTTAGGAATACATGCGTCAAATTGTTGTGAATCATTTTCACCTTGTTTTTGCTAGCTCCTTCGTATTGCCTCTTGGTTGAGCCATACATGTTGACTAAAACAGGATGCAGACTAAATATCCAGTCTATTTGCTTGCTAGAAAACTCCGAAACTAACGGCGCATAAAGAAAAAACACTGGCCAGTTCTCGCTCAACAAAAGAAATACAAACTCCAAAATTTGCTTCGTTATGCTGTTCCCTGTGGAAGCGAAAACTTTTCATACGACGTTTGTTGCACGGATTTATTTAAGACCTATATTTGCAGAAGTCTGTGCACAGATCTTGTCATCAAAATGACAGCAAAGAACAAATGCAGTGACGAAAAAAGGGGAAAAAACAATGTAAACATTTCACCACGCATCCCAACTGATCCATTCTCCATCTGCATGTTACCGATCATCCATCAGTGCACACGATTCCTATGCGGCCGCGCCAACCAAAATAGACCGTTGAACTAGAGGACTTTATGCATGTCTTTCAGTAAATGATCTAACCCACAAAGCACTAGGACCATGTGAGTGACCTGAAAGTCACTGGCAACGTCTACTGATTGCTCAGTTCATACTCACTTTGGGTAAGTCTAGACATCCTGGGTGTCACGTACACTCCTTCGCTACAGATACCGTTGAGCATATAATTGTATGCTTTGTGCGCCGCAAGCTACTGGTTTAAAATCAGACTGATTAGCCAAGTTCTTTCAACTCTGCGGACACATCCGGGCAATCGAAATGCAGTGGTAACATAGCCACGCGAAGGCTTGGCTCAGAACTTCCAGAGACAATCAAGACAAGTTACTGGTCTTATGAAATCCACCCCCAATCCTGCGGAGATACTTAGACTTAAATCAGAAAATTATTCTGCTTTGAAAATCCATGATTATTGATACTAATAGGTTGAATGCAAATTAGGATTTAATGAGAAGGATGACACTCAGTCGGCCCTAGTGGGATCGGCTGGTACTTTTCCATTAAGGTAAAAACAGAATGGAATTGATAACGAGAAAAATCACAACATGGGGTTTGTGCCTCACGTTGTGGACAACTGAGCCGCCTATTTTCGATAAGATGATAAGCAGTCCCAGTATGAAGGATGGCTCACTGTTAGGAGAGAAGCATAACCTTGCAGCTGGTGATTGTATTGTATTGTATTTTCAATATCTTCACGGCAAGACTGAACTGATGAACGTTTTTTTGAAAATCAGTCGTAAGTATTACTTGGAACCGGGGCAAACCTCAACCCTAGTCTCTCAACAGAATCCATTCACACTCCTAATGATTCAAGTCACGAGAGACAATAACCGCTTTATCGTTCGTGTGCTGCCAGGGGAGGACTCGTTTCAACTCTCTCTAGGTTAAACGTACTACAGACGGAAGACTTTATTCCCTACTTCAGTACTCTATGCGATCCATTTACCTACCGGAATAAAAGTTCGCCGGAGTAGATGTGGCTCTATCAACCTGAATTTGTAATTTAAATATAAATTCCGGATGACATGCTGCAGGACAGCTACAAATTGTTTCAAAATTCTGAAATGAAATTTTCTATATAATATACTGATATTCTTGTTTACTTAATTACGTCTTTCACTGGTGATTCGATAACTTCCTTTAGAATTTTGGAGGTTTGCCCCGGGTCAGGAGTCCGTAGGTTTTCCGTCCCGTGACACGGAATTCTTAACTTCAGCTCAGCAAAATAAATCGTGCTGAGTTCATAAAAGAATTTGCCATCCATTCGTAAGGTCTTGGTGAGTCAAAATAAAGTGACCGATAGGACAGCGCGAAGAAGAAAGTCAAACCACCAAGACGAATAAGCATACGATTCAGTTAGTGCGCTCTTCGCACCCACCAACCGACAGCGAACAATTCGGTCAACCCAGGATTAAGTTATCATGTGCAAACAGAGACAAAATCCCAATTAAAATCCAAATTGGGTTTTGTTTTTGGCTGGATCCAAGAAGATGACACCAATTTTCATTTAATCGGTCGATCAAGCCGAGTAAAAGCTGCATTCACCAAGACCGACTAGCATGATTACAATTAACTCCGTGGATTAGGAGTTTCCAAACGCTTCGGAACACACAACGAGATTGGAATGAAAGCAGTGTTTTGCTGCCCAATACTAATTTTCTACTTAAGATCAGACAGTAATGCCTAGGTCAGACTTTCTTTTGCACGAAGTGTTGGGGAACAAAATTGAGTTTGTCGGATTATTCGTCTCCGTAGTCCGCTAGCCAGCCTTATCGTACTAGTTCACTTGGATGACTCGTGAATGTCACTTACAAACACGTGAGCTTATTTGTTGGACGGGCGAATTTTGAAATTCTACTTGCAGATAAAAAAGACACTTATATTCCAATCCTTTGTGATTTTGCAATGACCCTAAACAGTTTGCGGAAAAGCCCTGTGTACCCAGTATCCTTGGTTAAAGTGGCCTGATCTAAATGAAAGTAGCTCGCCACAGCTTGTTTAACTGATCAAGTGAAAATAAGGATTATCTTGTGAACACAGTACAAACTTTAAATCGGGTGTTTTTGCAAGTTTAATTTGCGCATGTTCATTTGCATGGAATGTCCTAACTCTGAACGAATCGAACAAATTATTGTTGAATCTGCGTGAATGTTCATGCATGCGTAGAATAAGAATCAAAGACTTCCGATCTTTCTTCTCTACTACTTGCTGAACATTTCCTTTAGCAAAGGACAACGTAGATATCATAGACAACCATGGAGCCCACAATTTCATCGAGCATGTCCAAGTTCTCGCTGCAACAGGCATGTTTAGTTGTTATGAGAACGAGGTGGGCAGAAATAAAATGTAATGTATCAGAACTGTGAAAATTGCTAGACTGCTAACTTCCTCACTATCCTGTCATATGTAAATTGTGAATATGATAACATGTACAGGGCAAGGCCACTTTGACGACTTCTGGGTCTGATTGGGACAGAAAATTGTTTCATGCAGTTCGACACACGAGTGAAGATGACACCTGTAGACGACATTACCTCATATGAGTAACAGATTTGACAAACACCTTGATCACAACCATCGAGCAACATCGCCTAACCTGCTTAATTTGTCTTGAATATCTGTGTGCCAGAACCCTGGTACGCTCAATTCTTACGTCCTTCACGAAGGATTCCTGTGCAAATTACCGGATAACCAGTACAGGTAATCGAGCAATTTTCTTGTGGCTCCTAAATCCAATCCTAATATTTTTGAAGAGATCGTGAATCTGTACAGAGTTCTTCGTCAACCAAGGAAACGAACAACTTCAGAATGCACACCGGGTCCATGTTTAAACAATCCACTTGCGAACTGAAAAGTGTTATTCTGGAATGGCGTTTTCCATGGATTTTTAAGAACAACTCCTATAACAGTGCCGTGAATCAAGAAACTAAAAGAAAAATGGCTCCGATTAACACGCACAGATAGCCGACTGCCCTTAAATGTGAAAAGCTGAATGTAGGCAGACCAAGGCTGTTTACTGAAATATTGTGAAAAACTCCCAATCAAACGAGGAAATAGGAGAATGTTAGCTACCAAATTTGGTCCAAATCACATGTTGATGTCAAACAGTAAATAACGAACTAATTGTCAGCACTATTTTTATCGTCCTCAAACATAGAACGATCATAAAATTAATTGATCCCAAACATGCAAGTGCATACAGGCACAAATGTACACAGTGAAACGCCACGTTTTACAATTAACTTCCTGAAACTTTAAACAAATGTTCCATTCACATACCGCATTTCAAACATTTATACATTTCGAGCAACCAAAATAGATTAATATTTCGTGGAAGCAGTTCTTGTCAAGGCCAGAATTCAGGCCTGATCTTCCTATGGTTGTGCCATTTTGAGTAGTTCTGACGGAGTGGTCTTGCAGAAATTCAGGTAGACAAAAGGATAGAGCAACAATCAGCCTAAGTGCTCAACGAATGGAATGATAGTTAGCATGTAAACGATCTCAAATTTCGTGTTCCTTTTAGTCCATAGACTGGACGTGGGGACGGTAGTAGAGTTTGGGTGGGGGCTAGCGATTTCGGAAAGAGCCTTTCAGGTCATAAACTGCGCGGCTGAGAGTGGAGTTTAAAAAACCCTGACGCTAACAACTTCGGGGCTTTTATATAAGGATTAAAATAATTTTACTCCTAGTGCACCAGAATATCTATGGTTCTTCATGTATTGATAAATTGAGTTCATGCAAATGTGTGGCTAAAATAACGGGAGAATATTCTCACCAGCGTGCAATGCAATGATAGTGCTCGGACAGTAAAAGGCAATGTTTCGGTCAATTTACGGCGAATGTTCTCAAGAATACCATTTGATTTGTTTTGGATTTGTGAAGTGGTCACTCCTTAGCCCCACTTATCCTTAATGAATGTCGTTGATGAGATTAGTGCGAATAACGAATAGCATAATGCACGAGATGCTGAACATCAATAACAATTTCAACAAAATCTCCCTATTTCAAAGACCCGGATGCTTTTCCCGTCACCATCAATTTACCTGGTCTCCTTTCGTGTGCCATATCCGAATGAACACAACTGCAGTGCTGTCAGTTGGTTCACAAAAGCATTCAAACACAAAAGAATGCTTGTTTGCAATCGGAAGATTTTGTCCATTCTGTGGAGAAAAGAACTTTCCACGGTTCAAATGGTGTGGCAGGAAAGAAATCAATTTTTTGTTTTGTTCGGGTTGATGAGTCATCGAATGACTATCGGTGGACCTAATTTCAAACACGAACCTAAGGACAAAAAGACTCCACTGTTAACACACATGAACACGCACAAACGCACACGTGACGTGGAGAATAAGCTTAGTCTAGATATGCTCGACTGTCATTCGGTGGCTCAGACTATCAAAATGTAGAAATTTTTCAATCGGATATACACAAAAACATGAAAACTTTCAAACCATTTATTCAGAGACTTTGCCCCGAGGACATTATTGTGTTCGGTAGCAATTCCATTTATGACGTAATGGTACCCAGTCATTTACAAATTCAAAAAATGCCTATAACTCTTGTTTTGTTCCGGAACTACAGATTAGGCAAAATGATCGCCCAGGTACTTGTCATAAATGTTATTGATCGCCGGCCACGTATCGGATTTACCGAAAACTATGGAGCCCCTTTGACCCACGAGTGTCTCTTTATGTTTGGAATCTGCCCTGTTATATCACTTAGATTTGATTCGCGTCTGTCGTAACGGACTTGTTCCTGGTAAATTAACGAATGCCGAACTGTTATTCGGAAAAAATAAGGGACGGTGCAAAAACGAAATAGTGCCCATAAATAAGATGTACACGATCAGTATGGAAAGAGCTGCTGTCGAATTACTTCAGATATCACCCATAGCTGATCTCGGCATGTGAAACGGGGAATCGCAAAATGCAGCATACGGCTGTGCCGGGCAAAATCAACAACCAGCTAGTTAGTATGCCTGTAGCGTCAAGGATCAAAAAACTTACAAACGGTTCTTGTTCGATTGCGTCCAATGATTTAGTTACGACACAGATGGTGCACAAATATGTTGCATACCATTAGAAGCGCCAGTATGGTTGTACGCATGAAACTATAAAGTAAAAAGATGTGCGCTAATCTTCCCAAGTTGCACTTTACCGTGACAATCCAAACGTTCTGCGTTTGTTTTTGTTGCTACGCGACAGATAGGGCTAGTTTGAAGAAAAACTAAGGGCGTTCTTCTTCCAAACTTAACGTGTGAGAAATAACAAATTTGTTAAATACAACAGTCCCACGGGAACAGTCTCGAGTATCACGCACAGAACGCCGAGGGGACGACAGAGGAGACGAAGGCACAGACGGGGTTGGCGGGCGGGTTACAGTGGGGTGGACTGGATAAATTGTGCAGGTTTCTCCATCACCAATTCATGATCATACGAACATACAGTAAGAAAATTTACATCACTCGTTCTTTAATCTGTTTTAGCATGCTTGTCGCCAGACTCCAAGAACTTCAACTGCGCAAAATCGATGGCCGTGTTGGAATAAGACTGAAACGGTTGCCAGAGGTAAGAAAGTCACAAACATCTAGTAATACAAACATATGGGTAACATCTCATTTCTCTTTCGGCTTTATTTTGAGCGTCGTGAAGAGCAAAAGAAGCAAAGCACTTGGACATATTGAATTAGTTACTAGAGTGATATTACAATTACTTTTGAAAGGCACATGTTCATTGCTTTCTATATCTCTGCGGTCAGGCTACGCAGACAGTCTTCCATTGTTGTTGAAAGTGTTCTTATCCGGGTGACTTCCAACACAACCGGAGGAAGCGCGTTTGCACCAGATGTTTGCACTCGCCACACATCTGTGGTTAAAGAAAACGACCGTGCTAAATAGTTGCATCGAACGTAGCTGCAAATGTATCATCTGATTTGGTTAGCATGCCGCCGAAGTGACAAAAAATATATTTTCATACTACCCATGAAAAAGTCTTCCAGAAGTTTCAAGTTTGCACTTACCAGAATGTTCTAACCGCCTCCAGAAGTCAAGTCCCATGTCTGCCGCAATAATCATGAACAATGGATGAACCCTTCCAAGAATTCAACAAGGACACAGTCATTTTAAGATTTTCATTAAATCTCAGAATAAAAGTAAACAATTCAAGAATGGATGGCTCCCTATAGGTTCGCAATTTCCAGTCATATCGGTGATAAAAGTAGGAACATGTTTGTCAATCATATTTCACTCTGTTTAAAACCTTCAGAGTCGGGCAGTCAGCGACTGCCAAATTTTTTCCCAAGTAATTTAGATGTTCTGTTTATTGTTACTAAGGGTAAGGAAGCCAATTATCCATTTAATTCGGTTTTTCAGGGTCTCTTTGTGGATGTTGTTCTTCCAAATTCCGCAGCTAGTCGAGCAGGGATCAAGGAAGGCGATGAATTGTTGATGGTCAACGACCAGAAGGTGAGTAGTTGGAGCCAAGACAACGTATCCCAAATGCTTCGAGACATACCGGCTGATCAAACGCTAAAGCTTTATATGAGACAATTTGTCCCTTTGCGTGAACTCATTCATCACTGGCACGTGTCCCACCGTCCGAATTCCCCAACTTTGGACGAGTTGAGTATAAGGAAAGCACCCGACCGGATAAAGGATAAACCAATAGTCCATGAAGTGCCAGTGGATGAATATGAACAACTCCTGCCCGTAAAAAGCGGTGGGACTAGTCTCAATTGTTCTCGCAGTCGAGCAAAACAACATCCGAATTTGGTCGCGAACACCGATGCAGAATCAACTGAGGTGGCACTTTTACACGCCGCAATTCAATTACCCACTCATGATCACCTCCGGGACCCGGGAGAGGAACACTTTCAGAACAGTTATCCGGAAAGACGGTGCACCTGTTATCCATCTAGTAGTGATGCATCATACGCATCGCCATGTCGAATGATAAACAGCCTCAGTGACTGGGCAGTTGTCAAAAACCAGAAGACAAATGTGGGTGATATATGATGATCATCTATTTTCTATTTGATCGATAATTTTGTACAGATGTGTACATCATTTTGATGGATTTCGCCCCGCGTTTGTAAAACGCTATTGCCAAGTTGTAAATTAAATGAGTTTGAAGTGAATGAGTTCTACACTTTGTTGTCGGCAATCCACTTAACGGTTCTGACCAATAAGTCAACGACAATAATCAAAAAACGCCGTTATTTTGGCAAATTTTGACCTGTCCACTACCCGCTGCTTCCGTTTTCGTGATGAAGGTTCATGTATACTAGAATATTAATTAAGGTGATCAGAAAGGGAAGGACACGAGTGTTGTTCAGTAAACATGCAAATATCGCATCTCCAAATCACATCGCGTTCTCATGCTAGACAAATTGGGGTCATTTTGAAAAGGCTATTTCCCTGGATTTAGTTTTATCTTTGGTGTCGCGCAAAAGCTCACTTCTGATTTATCCGTATGAGTATAAACATTACCTCAGAGTAGAATTTTCAATCAGAGGAACTCCATGCAGATTTGTTACCTTCGGTTTTTGTCTTTCCTCAGCAACTGAATTTCGAGCATCTCTGAGTGGCAAACACTATGGACCTTAAAGAAACCCAATATTCTAGACACGTTTGGGGGAAAATTGATCATCTCCCTAGGTGTGCTAATGGTGAATGCATTTTACATTGTCAGTTATCCACTCACGTCACTGCTTTGCGGTTATAAGTTTATTATGGAGAGTGAAAACACCAAGTTTGGTTCAGTTATTTTATTCCTCATCGATTATTGAATCAAAGCCTATGTGACACTTTCAGTCCAAGAATATTTTGTTTCCAAGACAAAATTGTTTCCTATTAACAATGTACTACTGACCAGAAGGCACATCACAGGGTAAACTTCAAATACTTGACCCTAAAGAGTAAATATTTCGTTGAAATTTTCGTATGCAATTGTCATCTTTCAACGGATCGAAACCCACTTACCAGAGCGGCTGTCTTCTATTTTGATCACGGATGGCGTTAGCAACGCGAAACCTTCTGTGGTACTGGAGTGGTAGAAAATTTGAGAAAACGAATCAGAATCAGTGGCTGGCAGACCACAGCTATTATTTATTGCATTCTGTCGATTTGCCTTCAGGCAAAATACAAGACCACCGGTTTAATCAGCATATTAGCCGAAAAACTCAATCAGTTGAGTTACTAGAGGTTTTAGACCGTTGTTCGTTCGCCGAAATCAGTCTAACCCAAGTGGTTCACTAGCCAAACTGACACTGGCAAATGCCCTAACCAGGTGAATGATAACAAACTAAATCAAATCAAGGCAATGGTATTACTTCGATACGACAAATGATTGGGACAATGACTTTTGCTTTGGACATCTGCAAGTTATTCGAACACAGTGGGCTGCCTTGCAGAGTTGAATTACGGAGCACGGTTCGCGAATAATACAGGATGTTTACCAATTGGATGCTGCCAAAACGTGTAACCAATTTTGTCATCGTCAATATCCAATAGACGGAATGTGCTGAGAAAAAATAATCGAGTCCTTATCTGCGTAATGCCATATTAGCAAAGACGTAAGATGCACACTGTTAAAGGCAATTCTGGTGTGACTGCAGAAGCAAATGAACCTTGATCGCGACATTGTACACTTCAGGTTGTCTCGGTTTATTGTCGACTTGCCTGTCGCGGCGACCTACATCAATCTTATGACAAATGCTGAGTACAAATGCCTGAGTGACATATCATTCCGAATCCTTCACGATGAACGAGCTGTCGAGCAGTGTTAGAGCTTGGATATTTATGTACATTTATTTTGAAATCGACATATATCACTAATACGGCTACTAGTGAAGAACTTTTCAACTTAAACTTCGGAATAAATGCAAAAAAACTAGCTCGGAACACAATGAATTTCTCGAAATTCGATTTTCGTGACAATGAATGAAATCAGTTTCTTGTTATCTTAGCTTTAATCATCCCCGTATTCGAGATTGTTTTGCCATTCACCGGTAAATTTTACTGCATCAACAGTTGGAAACACTGGTCACGTAAATGAACACAAATGAACTATCCCGAATGACTGAAGTTCCTTTCTTGCGGCAATTTTCGGTGATGATGACCATCCATGGGTAAATGTAAAAAATAGCTTCCTAATTTTTGTGTTCAAATGGGATAGAGAAGGACGTTTAGAAAAATCAACCGGGTTCTTAGAACAAAACCAAGCAAAAAAAGTAAATAGAATAAAATTATGAAACATGCAAAAGTATTAAATCTACCAGACAACACCTCCGAAGGTTGACTAAATACGGTTTTATACTAAAGGAAATAAACACGTGTGATAAATTATTCATTTGGTAGGTAGCATAAGAAACAACAAAATCCGACGCGGGGCTGATCTCGTTTTCTGCCAAGAGATGCAATTCGAAAAATTCCTAGCACCTAGGTGAAGGAATGAACTTAGGTGAACACCCACAGTGTGCCAACAAAACGAAGCTAGGTGACAGTGTTTATGAACACCCGAACAACGGCAACGATGTTGCACATTGTCGATTTCCGTGGATAACAAGTCTCTTGTAGTCACCGAATTAGGTAGGGTCTGTGGGTGTGTAGTCACTTGATATAACCACAACATTGCTATGGATACAGCCCCAGAAACGTTTCCAGTCGGCTGATCACCACAGCCCAGTCGGGAATGAAATGATGGGGTTTCATGCGATTCGTAAGTGCCACCCTCTAAATACCAGTTTTTCTTCGTGAAGGTTTGTTTCTACCTTCCGTGACTAAAGTGAGTGTATTTGTAATGAGTAGCGAAATCCAAGCCCGGTGAAAGTGAATTCGCATATTCTATCGAGGGTGTGATGCATCTTTCTACGTTTCAGGTTTGTTGTTGATGTTCCACTTGCTTCAGCGATTATCAAACCGCCTTCACACTAGGGTCCTTGTTCTATGAGCCTGATACAGCATATTTATGTTCTTGGGAGTGAGAGTAACAAATTACTGCTTTTCGCTATCGAGCAAAAGGAAATAATCGATAGACCTTTCTAAAGGTCGTGGAAACCTCAGACCTCACCATAACGCAACGTAACAACAAGAAAACCTTCTCGTGTCATGATTGCTAGTCTTCAGATCACCCAGCCGTTTGATGGCAACGCTTAGATGCTTCAGACAGCAACCGCTCTGATATAAATAGGACTTGAAAATATGCATTTGTTTCTTCTAAAGATGAATCATGTGCCTCACACATGATTTGTTGGCAGCTGAACTGCGTTCTTTCATAAAGGTGTGCTTACTTTACTACACTTCGGGATTTGTAAATGACAAACGGAATCCAAATGACAATGAGAGCTCAAGCAACCATTGAAGAAGATTAGGACACGTTAACTACGAGAGCTCCAGAATGATGCACAACTGTACACGGGATTTAGCAAGACTGTTAGTACGTGCCATTTGTTTCGATTGAGATTTCTGATAGCAAAGATGATGTATAGCACCGCTTCTTTCAGGTACATTCCTCGACATACTCCGGCCCTTAGCTGTTAGTCATTGGTTTGCCCAGACTAGGTGATCGTGCTTCACGACGGTCTGGTTCCAAACACAAAAGGTTTACACTGATTTACGAAGTCTCATTTTGTGGAACGTTTTTCCCGTGTCTTTTCATGATGCGTTTTCCTTCATCCACTTTATTAAAGCTGATTCCTGGTCAGCAAAACCAAGTTTTTCTGTAATTACAGCATGTGGTCCGTTGCTCGTCTTGTGACCATAGTTCGATTTAGTTTAGTCTGTACAACCACTAACCTTACACAAGCAGGATCAGGTGCTGATTCTTACCTCACACTACCAAGTACTCAGATAGAGAAATAACTGGGAACGGTGAATGATCGACTGCGAGCTTTACGGCTGGACAACCATGAAGAAGTGGAACTATTTCGGATGCAAGAATATCACGTACTGCCGCGTTCAGCTTTGAAATTCCTTTGTGTGCAGCCATCGTTGAGAGAATTTTGTGGACCCTAAATCGGCAGTCTAACTGCATCTACAAGAATCAATCCACTAGTTGAAGGTTTCGCATGTTTGACACAAAGGCCACTGGTCACCTAGACCCACCTATCAAATAGTACCTGCTTCGAAAATGAGGGCATGCACAAACCATGTCACAACCACCTTAAACTATTCTGATTTGGCGTCCGTTCTGAAGATGCAGGTATGAATTTCTTTCACTCCTGTACTCAAGTTTTAGTTGTACTCAGGCTTCCGAAGGATTGTTTTAGCTCTAGTCTAACAGTTTCAACAAGCACTAAACTTAGATATTACCATTATGCTAATTATTCAAGGGGAGCCTAAACAACACGAAATATTTCTCTGACAAAGTGTTAACGCATGTTACAATAATGCCATAATGATGAGATACATTCTTACGGAAAGAATAGTAAAACAACGTAGCACGATGAATAATCCAGTTTGATTTTCCCCTTTGAATAAGATTTATTTTCATATCTCGGTGAAGAATGATACGCGGATTTTGGGAGTTGGTACATTTAATGAACAATTTTTAGTGACTGGACCATTTGAGTTTGATGGTTCCAAACAGCACAAGCTCATAGGCAACTAAATTAATCAATAGGCTTTGTATAAGAACACTTGTGGATATTACACATTCAACAACTAAGCAAACCTGACATTGAATTGCAAATCAATAAAGTAATAAAAGAAATCAAATTTGGAGGCAATTTGGAACGTGATTTAATTTAAATATCAAACCTGTAAGTGCAGTTTGACTGACTTCAGATATCAGTTGTCCGAAGTGATGAAATCCGTGAAGAGGCATCAGTCATTGCTTTAGGTGATCATTGAGATTTGTCGGTAAAATGCATTCGATCTGGCGATTCTTACTTTTGTGGAAGACATTCAAATTTAGATCTAGCATGAAAATTCATAACAGTTCCTTAATGAACACATGCTTTTCCGGGGCTAACAGCACGCAAATTTATTTGAAATAAAAACCAATCAATAAATCGGATCCTATAGGGATTAGTACGTATGACTAAATCCGACGCAAATGTAATCTTTAAGGCGCCTACCATCTGTGATGAAAGCTTTGGCTGTTGCGTTTTTGCTGGATCTCGGGAAATTTTGCTGCTCCGCCGTGTTTGCTTTTGCTAACCAACGAATTATTTCGTTGCTCGGTCAAAAGACATTTCTTTGTCGTACACTCACATCCACTGTGGCACGTTCATTCACAGTTCACTTTTCTGGTGGCTTTTAAAATTACACCCTATTATTGTGCATGACTGGGCAATGCATGTTTCTCTTTGGGCGAAAACAAAAGTTAGTGAAATGGAACATTTGACCTCGTCACAGGTATCATTGGAAAGAACGAATCACTTGATGGTTTTAAATCAATAATTTGTGGCGGTCTGGAGATATCTCTATTTTTTGCTACCATTCGAAACAAGAAGTCTCTCATGACAGCTTATGGGATTATTTTGTTAGATTTTTGTCTCATTCGAATGGCTGTTGGCCTTGGAATCATTTAACACATCCTTTTTTTGTTCAAAAGAATGCAAACGCTTTCGAAATGGAACACAAGACCATATATTGGCCACTCCGACAACCATTACCTCTTGTAATTCAGTATCAGGTTTGTAACATTACGATTTTTATTTTTTATAACAGCATTGAATTTTTGTTTGATGTAAACTTGTTCTATTAACACCTAAGTTCTTGACACAATAAAATGTCAAACTAAAATGACTTAGCCAGTTACGTGTGTTTGGAAGTAACCATTCCCGACTGCAGATGTCTGATCCTAATTGAAAATGTGCGCACAGTCGACCACAAAAATGAAAGTCACCGAATAATACCTGAGTAATTGGCGAATTTTGTAGCGATATGCAATAACTGCGTTCCAAACAACGGGAAGCATACGATTCAGCTTTTTGTGTACATTCTTTGAGAAAGGGTGTTTATTTTTGCAGGATTTATCAGACAACGTGTGCACAATTACTCTGTCGATTATTTGGTATTCATCCGCTTCAAGATTTGTGTCCATCAAAACAGGCAAGCATACCAGAATACAGACGTGAACAACTAAGCCCACATGGCGGTTCACAGGAAACAAGCTACAGCATCCCATTAGGAAATCAATCCAGTTGCAGCAATGGCAAGGAACCACTAAAAATTATCTCATCTGCAAATGTAGGACTGTTATTTTTAATTTCACCATGCATGCAATATTAGGGGAATATTTCGTCTTGCATTGTTATAGTTGGAATTGCCATTTACAAAAGGATTTACAGTACAGTTGTTTCACCACTGCCTGGAATCATTGACTTTGTATATCCGACAATTACGGCCTACAACACGAATCAAGAAGGAATGATAGTCAGACAAATCCGTTAGTCGTTACAAAACCTGGATGGCTTTCAACAGTTTGCTGAAATTCACCACGGTGATAGCAAAACATAAAGAATTTCGCAACCTACCTGATCTAGTAATAACATTGATTAGGCTGTCGAGCCCTGCCTATTCAGTTGACGTTTGAAGGTAATTTATCAATCGGCAGGCAACAGCTGATGTGCGCCATGATGGGCAGGATATATGCCATGCGTAAATACCTAACAAGTCGTCCCGTTTGACTGATGACCGCTCGTCATGGGTCTGTGTCTCAGTTCGCCCTCATTGGATATGCAGTGTTTTCGAATTCTAAAAAGAACGAAATAGCGGCAAAGGGTTCCCTAAAAGAGGCTTTCTAGGTGGCAATTTCAGCTATGATAGCGAGATAATTTCTTAAAATTAGACTTACAATTTACGATATCGGTCTTGAACTTACACGTTAAATATTTGCTCACTGATTCTTTCCTAAAGCAGGAATTGACGATATCACCAGTTTATCACTCATAACATGTATGTAGAAATAAATAGCATGGGTTTTAGATTCTAGTATGAATTGCTCGAAAGAGAATGATACTTCACATAAATCAGCTCAGTTCGTCTAGCGAGCATTTGAAATCGCGCGGAGCACAAGTCCTCGCCAAGTGCATCTATGAGGACTTAAACATGTGCTGATTCCACACGGACAATCAGAGAACGTGGTCAACTTAATTGGGTGCCGACCGCGATGATTTGGACTTTTAATGTTCAATGTCTGTTCTTAAATAGATCACATCAAGTCGATTCAAATGCCCACCTCCAGATTCGGCGTAAATCCACAAAAACTGAGATTCTCAGCGTTGCATCAAGAGGGAAAAGACGAATAGTCAAGGTGGTCAAAAATGCTTTCACTGATAAGTAGTTAATCTGGTTTGGCATATTTTGCCCTTCCGTCACAATTATTTCCACATTCTGGGGAGAGAAGTTTCCAAAACAGGAACCATTTCGCTAGCGTTATTTGTAAAATACTCGAGGTAACCCAGCTGCGTGCTTGAACTTACACAAGTATAGCAAGTAAATTTTTCCCCGCAAAATAAAATAAACCGGGGAGAGTAAAAGCTGGTGTCCAACAATTACTTTTCAAAGGCCTTGAGAAAATCGGTTTTTCTGGTCGTTCTAATAGATTTCCCGGTTCGTTTCCAATCTAGCTGGCCTCCGGAGGTGACAAACAAATTCAGTCGTTGATATTGCCTGATGAATAATTCCATAAAAACAAGATCCCCTATTATTAACACATCAGTCGGGAATCTTTTGTAACACAAAGCAATTATTCATTCAGCAAGTTTTTTGGGACAACAAGCGATTGCGATCGATGAGCTTAAATTGGTACAATAAACGAGTTTTGCCACGTGACATGGGGATGGACAGTCAGAAATCACGTTAATATGCATGAACAGCGTGCGTATGTTTGTGATTTGCATGCGTTTGCGTACCCACTGGAGGGTAACTGCGGTCCATGAACAATGAAATCATCGAGTCAGAGTAGACTCTGCTGAGGAATTAGATCCGGTAGTTCCGGTAGTATTAGTCATTGGAAGGTTTCCAGTATTTCGAACAGACCGAAGGACATGGCGCGAAAAGTGTCCATAGCAATCTGAATAACAAATGATATTTTTCGATTTCATTTCACCGTGTTCACCTACCATTACCCGAGGGCAGAATCAAATGTTTTAAAACCCGAAGCCCTTTGAGGTCTTTGAACAGATCTTCTAATCTCGATAGGAGGGAAGTACCTTTTGAGATCGAACTCGTTTTTGCTAGTCGAACATACCCTGTCTCTGTTTTCACCAACCCACCGTAATGGGACCGAGTCCATGCAAATTGTTAAGTCACTCTGTGCACTCACAAAAAAATTCTCCTGTGTAGTAAAAAAGGGGTTGAATGATCGGCCTGAACCGCAGTTAGACGACAATGTAGCATTTTTTCAAAATACAACAGTATTCCTTGAAAATTCTCACTGAGCACATTGAGAAGACATAATTTTGTGAGCAAGCTCGTTTTCAGTGATTCGTACTCATGCCATTACATCACTATATATCTTGACAAAAATTTTCACTACAGGAAGGATTGGATTAGTCAGATACAAATATGGGTGGGGAAGGGAGTCGTGGTGTTACATGCATGACCTGAATACACAAGAATGTGTTGTGTTAATTGTTTTGTTGTCAAGGCTTTGCATTGGGACGGAGGGTGGGCCAAGGGAGTTGAAGCGCAACCACAAATTGTTTTTGAGAGCACAGTGGAGGACTGTGAAGACGGATCGCGGCAGCTTCCGCAGTGCTCAAGAGGTGACATTTTGCCAACCTGGATTGTTGACCTCTGACCTTATACATGGTGCGGAAAGCTTGCATCACATTCAGTTATTTGTTCCAGTGCCTAACCATGCCGGGTGGTGCTCACGGATGCGTTCAAACAAGCGCCTGGTCATGCGGTCGATGTACATTGTCCCACAGGAACATGTAAAGGAATAGAAACAAAACGAGGCTGCAGATTCAGGGACTTTTTCGTTCAACCGTAATGACACTAGGGGGCACGATTTGAAACAGCAAAACAATTAACACAACACGTTCCCATGTGTTCAGGTTATGCATGTAACACCACAACTCCCTCCCCCACCCATATTTTTATTTGACTAATCCATTCCTTCCTGGGAAAATTCTTGCAAATACTCTGTGATGTAATGACATGAGTACAAAGCACTGCAAACGAGCTTCTTTGCGAAAATGTGTTCTCAATATAAAGCGGTATTCGTTTTGTGTCAGGTAATAACAAACATATTAAGAAAGATGATTAGCCTCGTAATGAAAGTTGCAAAGTCTTTACAAAACTATACGCCACTTTGTATAACTTTGGATGCAATTTATCATTCTTATATTCTCCTCATATTTCTTAGTGAATGGTTTTCAGTCTATGCCGATTGTTTTTTCACGTGATCAAAGCTTCTCTAGAAATAATGTTATCCAGGCGCGGTTGCTTGAACTAGCTCACATTGAGTCCAGGGTAACCTTTTAACTGAAGCGTTCGAACGCGTTACGAATCTTACTGTGATGGAATCCTAGGAAATTCGAATGAAAGTTTGAGCCACTCGGTCTGGTCGAACTGTGAGTTTGGACTTTATTGAAACCATAAGTTTCATCCGAATGGGCGAGATTAAATAGGTTAAACGTAGCCAACGTGTCGTTCTCCTCATCGGGGTGCTTGTGGAAGTACCGATCATCTGTCATTTGCGTTTAGGATAATGGTGAATGCAATTCTTATATTTCTGAACGATTTGAAGCAAATGTTCACAATTTCATGGCGGTCACACATTTTCGAATTTAAGTGGAATACCGTAGAACAATAAGTTCTGGGTGAAGAATTCAGCAATGTTCCAAAGTATTTGTTATTGGATAAAAATGCATCATCATTTCGAAAACTGATCTCAGGTCAAACGCACACTCCACAAGGACCAGAATGGAACGTCGCACAGCGGAGTTTATCACCGATGCTTAGCCGCAGTGGAATAGAAGGCTTGAACTCGAGTTATCTGAACTTTAGGCGTAAGTGCAACTCTAGGCCTCCAATCTTGAAAGCAGACAGTCAGATGCAATAAAGTATTTTTGCTTATATGTCTCATTTCATGACGGTCTATGGTGCCCGTTAGTTTCAAAGGAAGTAAAGAAAGTGTTCGTTAATTTTGGTCGAATCTTTGGCATCAATCAAATCAGTTTTTCACAGCACGAGCAAATATCTTTTGATTGAAATACTCAGATTCAAACCCTGAGCGCAATGATGAATAAGCCCCAGTTGTGAGCTCGGTTGAAAGTGTAACTGGAATCTTGAGCTTTGCGAGCGCTACGCTTAGCGGATGAACTAAGATTCGCGTATGAAAACTTGCAGTCCGAAAGGTAGTCAGTCCTAGAAAGTAACAATAATCTCACAAACTACTGAGAATTAATTTTCAGATATTCATCGGCAATTATTTGCTGTACAACTACGGCTTGTGTAATTGAACTTCCTCGTGTGTATGTACCTTAGTTCACAACAAACATTCGATGGTCTTCTGAACGTGCCCAGTTGATTGTCACTCACGCGCATTTTATTGACAAATAACTTCATCCTTTTTGTGTGTGATTGACTTTAAATGTATTTCAAAACTAACGGGATTTTTGTTCACTTATCCGTTGCAATACGAACAAAGTATACCTTTCTAACTATCCACTTTAAAGTCACGTGACTGGCAAAGCAATGAACTGTTTTGAAATTCGTGCTCGAGCAGATACTTTAATTTCAACTTGTAGGCCCACTTGCGTCCGATGTATTTTTCCAAGTGCGGGTCTCATGAGACATTTCACCACAAAATGTAATTATGCAAGTTGGCCTAAAAGCAATTAGGCCAAAATAGTCTGTGGTTTGTTGCCCAGAAATCCGAAAATCCTAGCCACATTGTCTGACAAAATCTCGTGTCATACTGACCAACACTCGGAAAAACGTCCTACAAAACCGTTGGTGCGTAATGGATACATTAGGTTTCAGAAATGCAGCCCATTAGGCGACACAGTTCTAATTGAAGCAACTCATGAAAGCCCGATTGCGTGGCCGAATGAATGAAGAGGAATTAGAAATAGCCTGATATGTGTACAAAACTTTAATTACGCCTCCGATTTTGATAAATTATACATTCGCTTAAGCAACTCTTTCGTGACGAAACGGGATTTTTGGTACTCCTGAAAACAGGATTAGTTAGTGGGAGCTAGCAGATTTGTTGTCGAATTGCGGCCGGAAGACTTTAAAATCCCTAACTTGCCGAAATGAGACAACTTCTTAATAAATTATACTTGAAATGAGAGAATACCTTTATCAAAAACTCCATTAGTAATACCATAAATTATTATACGCTCCGGAAAATGGTGACAAAGCAATGGCAAGCCGTTTTCTCTAACGCGGATTATTCACCTTGATACTCGTGATCAACCAGCTTTGCAGAGGGAAGTCACATCATGGAGTGCACAATCTAATTTTATTTCGTCCGAAACAAATATCGTCCAATTGGCCAACAAAAATAGCCCACTGTTGACAGAAGATCAGGTTCACGAGAAAAAGCATCCCTTTATGTGGATAAAATAGTTTGTTTTTTCGTCTTTTTAATCATTGCACCGGTCGGCTTATCACACAGGGTGAGCCGTAATAATCAAAACAAACAGGCGCGCTAATGGCTGCTTTATCTTGAACAGGGTCCTTATTGTTTCCTCTCGCCTAACACTGCATATTTGGACCAATAGGCTATTTTCTGGCAGACATTTGCTGTCAGTTGATGACTGTTGGGTTCGAAGCGACTGGCAGTGAAACATTTCCAGGCTTCCACGGAAACTTCCAATCCACGATTTTGGGTCTTTTTATCACAAGTCGTTCAGTCCGGAACTTAAATAGACCAATACTGACATTTACTGGCCGCAAGGAGCAAAGCTCTGAGATCAAGCAAGTATTTCGAGAGATGAACGATTATTGTTTTTGAATCGCTTTTGAATTCCGTTCCCAGGTTAGCCACGTTAGGCTTATCTGGAAGTTTACATGTGAAATCATGAAGCATTACAAACATTACCGATATTTTGATATCTGACTAAACACGTAAATTATAATAGGCCTTAGATTGGAGGTGACAATCGGCTATTGGTGATGAGGCCCAAACTAATCGAAATGCCAGCGAGGCGAAAACGCATTCCTGTCAGTCAGTCAGTCAGTCAGTCATTCAGACAGTCAATCGGTTGAAAGTTGATAATGACACTAGGGGAATCACCAAAAATCCAAAAGTGATTGCTTTTTCCAAATCTGCAACATGGGAACACTTTGCGCGACAAATATCTCTGCTGTTTATATAAACGGAGTTTGTAACAGCCAAACAAAATAAATTGCCATCCCAAAAATTAATAAGTTAATTATAAACTTCTTACTGCACTGAACATTTTAAGTTTACCAAATAAAATTTGACCCATGCATTTCACCACTAAAAGCAGTGAAAAAATTGGATCGCTATCAGACTGTACCCCAGCTGATTAAATTTTAAAAAAGAAACATCAAATCTTGTTAATCCGATGTCGACTACCTTTAAACAGAATTATGGCAATTTGCAATTCGAAAGAATCGGTTTTGAAATCGGCATTTCAAAAAACGTTCGACGACTTGTTCTTTACCATTCGGGGTCGCACTGTATTCTCGCAGCTCGAAGGCAAACGAAGTTGATAATCATTTCTTTATTTTCCTGACTGTCCTAATAAGCACGACCAACAGCACATCGTGCGAGAAAGAACTGAATTTCCACCACGGTCTCTATTTTGCCACTTCCTCCGGGATATTTCAGCAGCGGTCGTTAGTCGAGAAAAGAAACTGTCATTTGGGACTAGGAATGGGCAAAACTAGACCGTGTGGTTCGGTTCATCCCCGAGTGAGTGGCAGCTTAGTGGTGGCACACGCTTCTTTCATGCGAAAGGCTCAGATTCAAACTATGTGTACTATGGTGGATAGGCACCGCTGATGAGCCCTAATGAAAGCGCAACTCAAGTAGTGGGGCTTGCTGAGTGGAAGATCGACCGAACGACCTAAAGTTTGTGCATTCGAGGTGAAGTCCGATGGGTGGGCAGTCAAAGTTGAACACGAAACCCAACCGTTAACTGCGAGGGTTTGACTGGAGGAATGCAGACATTCTTGGAGCGTATGACGTATGATTACTGATACCGAAGAACTCACACATCCATGAAGCTTTCCAGGAGAGGTATGGAACTATTAATTCTCAGTTGAAGGGAGCAGGAGTTGCAGATCCACCGTTAGTACAAAGCAGGAACTAAAACCTTGCTTGTGAAAATCGTGGAAAAGGAGTACAAACGTGGTCTAAACTTTCGTTGAATTCCAGGAATCTGCGTGCACCATGTCTCGTTTAGGGCCAAGACTGATTTTGGACGATGGAGTCAAGTACGCGAGCAAATCTCACGCCACCGTTAATGTATCTCATTCTAGGTCATCCGAAAACCATACGATTAGGCGTGTTTCCGTCAGTGTACAGATACCTGCACAGCATCAGAAAAATATGAAAAGTAAAAAGTTTTGTGTGGACGATGTAATAAATCTAACAGATTTTAACTTTCGGTGTTGCGTTGCCAGGGTAGCAGTGCATCTTTAGTAATCATAAGACTATCTGCGAATGATATAAATAAACAGAAGTTATTTTCATGCAACAGAATTTTTAAACTTCTTTGGACTGTCGTGCCAACAACTCACCTACCAGTCCAGACTGATAATTAACAGTATACGGGGTTTTTAACGAATTCTTTCATACTTTACATCCGAAATTAAAAAGTGAATCGTTTCTCGAGGAAACCACTGGCTATTTTTAGTAAAAGTTGCCATTTCGATAGACAGATTGCGTGAAGACCATTAAATTTTAAATATCCCTTACGGGCCAATAGAAGAAATCCAAAGTTCTTGCCACGAGGAAATAAAATGGATGTGAGCTGTGACATTTCGTAAGCAATTCCGTCTGCTTCTATTCGCTGCGGACAGACTCCAAATTCTGCTTTCAACAGTGGCGTGCACAAGGGACATATATTATCCTTGAACAATGGAGAGCACAGAAGTCTGTCCCGTGACAGACTGGTTGATTTCGGACAAAATGATTCACGTCAGACGGCCATCAAAACAGCTTAATTTGTCCGGTTGTCTGATGAGGCCTGAAAAATATGTGACACTGAAGCTTGATCAAACCGGGTCAGATGTTTTCCAAAATGTAAGAATCCACTGGCCTGCATGCTTATTCATGATGTGAGAACAGCAGATGGTTCAGGCTAAACCCAGTTTTAGATGGAATGCGAAGGGGAGCCCCGTAACATTTTTTCAATAGTTTGTTTTGTATTTCCTTCCTATGGCCAATGGTTTACTGCTATCGTAGTTTATGAGAAACTGTCAGAAGGGAAACGTAATTACCCAATATTGACAGTAAAGATTCCGGAAGTACCAAATGTTACTTTAAGCAAACTCTCCACAATCGACAAGCATGCCTCTAGAATCAAATCGATGGTAGTTCTTTCATGTTGGTGGGTATTAAGCGTTTGCCTAAGTTGACCGCGTAGCTAACGACATTTAAGACCCCTCTAAGTGAATTGTACTTGTACTTTGAGGGGGCACGCCATACGAAAGTGCTTGTATTCCGTCCACTTTTTGTCATGGTTAGTGGCTGTACACATTCAATCGCTAGGAAACCAAAGTTTTACAATCAAAGTGTTTTTGAATGAAAATATTTAAGAAAAAGGAAAGATGAATTCTTCACTTGGATAAAAACTGCAGTTTGTTTTGATAATTGGTGCCTCTGAACCACAACGGTTGATGAATTTCGTTTGATGTTCGATCACCTTATCTTTTCTCGTTGGAAAATTTCGTGCACAAACGCTGAGTCACTATTCGACGTATATTTTGTGACGCCATCGTGTTTGACAAATCAGACATGCTAGATAAGGTGATACACTTACTATCTGTCGTCCCGCAGTACCAAAATATCTTGGAATTTACCGAACAACCCTTGAAACTCGTCAGTGTTAGCGATAACACCGGCGCCACAATGATGTTTACACCGGCCTTGTATCGTCTCGGGAATTTTTCATTTCAGATGTTCTTCAACTTTTGCATTTGATGCCCGCACAAATACAAACTACTTACTGGCCATCATTTTTCATGTACCTGGCCAGTAGTGTAATAGAAACCTGCCGTAGTATTGATTCTTTGAAACGACACCTACATGTAAATTCTACGATAACGACCGGGCACAGAAGATGACTGCCGCTTGGTTACAATCTTTCATGTCGATAAGTGCGTAAACCTATCTAATTTGAAAAGTTGGTACTTATAAAACTGTAATCCGAATGTCTGAAATTCTTGTATGTTTTGGCCTCTCCAGCCTTGATCAAATAAGGATCTTCCCATCGATCTGAATGGTAGATCGAGAGGAAACTGAAAGCCGTAGACAAGGATCATGGGCTTAAATCGAAAAGTTTAAATTCTTTTTGGTGGAGATTTGAAATTTCCGCTTGAAATATTCTTCAGGATGTAATCAATGATCATTATTACACAAAAATTATTTGGGCTGGTTTGACCGTTTAGATTTGAGTAAACCCGTACTGTGGTGCTTCTGGTTCTTGACACTCACTGTACTATTTGTGCCGGCGATACCAAGAGCTGATTTTGATGCATTTGTACCGTAGCAAATCATGACTCCCCCGGGTTTCTGCGTGTTTGAACAAGTACAAGGAATCAGAATTTGAGGCCAAAAATATCAGGAATGCATGTATCCAGAGATGGACAACGTGGCTGGTGCAACCGATGCTAATGTTCCCACTTCAGTGTTTGTAGTTTTATTTCACCTCTTCGATTTACACTTTCGTGTCTGCTACTAAGGCATCTAAGGCCTCTCCTGGTCACACGCAGCAGCATTCATGACCTACTGAGGATTGGCCGCTGTTGACCTGACCCATGCGAATGACCGGACCATTTTATTTTTCTCAAAACTGTCGAATGGGATTTCTTGGGTATTCCAGTCCTTCGGATTCCGCATTAGGTGCGCTTTTGGTCTTTTGTAACTGCTCTGATTGTCACGGGTTCATGTGTTCGTGTATTGACGCGTAGGTTTGTGCTAATTAGTAATACGCCAAAAATTTTCTATGGTGCGATAGTACACTGGGTTGGTCTTTGGCTGTATCTTTTCATTGACTGAACAATTTTGAGAATCACCCTCAGTAGGTTACGCAATGTTTTTGGGACTATCCTATATTCGACTCAACCACCAGTTCAGCGTTGTTAACGCTTTGCACAATATTTCATTGGACAGCATCATTCCTATGAACAATCTCACGAGATTAGCGGTCAAGCAATATCTAACCACAGTAGCAGTGATCATATTCATCCAGCGAATTCATGTGAAATCACAAGCCAGGATTTCTGAAACATTCAATAGGAAACTAACGAAGACCTATTCAAAAGCAGCAACCAATTTGAGCGAACCACACCAACTGAACCGATCTGTTGTTTTGCAAAAATGGATTTGAAAACCATTCCTGATAAAAGGAAAATAGTTTTGCAGGGTGTGCCTAAAATAAAATAAGAATGAGAAATTAAAACAACTGCTTTAGTTGGACAAATTTGTCAATATTTTGCACCGATAATTCTTTGAAAATTCGTTTTTTTGGAATGCAGGTCAACACATCAAATTTTCGTCCAAGACATACATCGAAAATCACGTGCGTTCAGCTTCGGGATTTCCCCACCACCTCTGGTCTTAGTTCCACTCCCTGTGCAGGAGCTGTTTTCGGTACGGAATTCCTACACACTACAAAAGAATCGAAAAAGTCAACTTCCCGGTGAATGCGTTTCTCCATGTTCTTTAGGCACGAATATGTCAATACCAGCTCTTACCCAGTTCAATGCCTAACATTACCTGTCTAGTCTGCAGATATATTCACGGATTTAACCAGCCCGTCGCGTTTCCTGAAGTTTGTCTTAGTGTTAACTGACTTACAAACCCTCCCAATGCTCCACTTGCATTAAACAGACACTCGTCTCATGACAGTTGCCTTTGAATACGTGCATTCAAGCATGACCTGAATTCTCTTAAATCATTATGGAACGATGCTTTGTGAATGATGGAATTTTTTATGCTTACAGGTACGCAATGAAATACGTTCCAAAAAGGGCATCTGTTCAGGGAATTCAGTGTTTTTACCAGCTTATTTCCGACTCAACAATACTGAGCATAATCGCCGATGGTGTTTTTATTTAAATCCATATAAGATCGATCTGCGAGTAGTAATAACAATTTTCAAAGCCATATTCTGTTGGACTTTGCAGACTCTTCTGTTTATTATCGCCTCCCTCCATAATGAAAGGGCACGTTTCATCATATTCAATAATACGGTCTTGACCAACTGAGGAGTGACTCGGGGTAGAAGCTTTGTAACATTATTCACGTCACACCGGGGAATTATGGCTATAAAAATGCAAGTACTAAAAGGACTTTCGATTCTCATAAATACCAGTGCATATCTCAATGACTGATCGCTACAAATGAAACGCCTAGGTAACTTATTGGGATATCGCAATCCCTAGATTGCGTTACTCTAAAGATATTCAGGAATTCGGTTAGATCAGGTTTCGAAGTGTCTTTCAACTTTTTAGAACGAAGTCAGGTGTCGGATTGGGAAGACCTATCAGACTGTGGTGAATGAAGTAGAAATCGGTGCGTAGGAAATGGATACATTTGAGAGAGGTGCACATATGTGAGTTGATTCTGTGCAGAAAACCGACGGAAGGTACAACTGACAGTGTGTAAAATGATTTCCTTTTGAATTAGAGACATCATGCATTGATCAAGAAGAAAATGTGTTGATAAATGTAGAAAGCTTATGTTTAGTTTTCTTGTATCGTTGGTGTGAACGGTAACTATCTTTTGTGTTAATCATTCCGAGCAAAAAATAGAACGTTTTGAAGGTATAAATATTACCCTGTTCGCTCGCGGAATTCTGCTGATAGATTTCTTCGGATTAACGTTTGCTAACATGTCCTCGATTACGATGTGTGGAATCGAATTGGTTCTTGTTATTCAATCTGATCAATTAATTAAGATTACCTGGCCGACTCAGCGTGAACCATATTCTTCCGCAAGTTATCCGTTTTATCCCACCGCCCGTGGAAAGCATATTTGATCAAATTGCACTAACGAATCTGTTGAACCGTTAGGCGACGTGAACTGGTCATGCCGGGAACACGGATTCTATCACGAATCTGTTAGTGCACTTCTAACTATATCAAATGATTTTACAATAAACCCATTTGGCCATCGTCATGTGAATTGGCAGTTCATGTAACACCAATAACTGCATATAAAATATATGCCAGCTAAATAGGCCTAGCGGCAATCGCTTATTTACTCATATATCCGCAATGCAATCTAGGCACATCTATTGCAGTTTTTCAGACTACCAGTCAGTATCAACATATTCAGCGAAACGACAAAAGAAAGATTAAGATATTTGGTGTATCAATAGTTCCAAGAAGAGTGCATTGCCCAAATATAAAGCACTGATGACGAGCATAATTAGCCAACCTGCAGATCGATTACTGTCTTGATCCCGGGATTCAGCCTCAATGATGATAGTACTGATTTGCCAAGTTCACGGCAGATTCTCGATCAATCTGCTCCGTTCCAACAGGTGCAAGCAACTGATTGGGTTGCAATCCGGGGGAAATAAACAAGAGGAGCAAAATGTTTGGTAACTTTCAGCCAGGTTTACTGCAAATCACTCGGTTTTAACCTCTGAGATATACAAACAGGAGAAAAGACATTCACTGCAGCTGCTTGAGTGTTTTGTAATGTAGGCATGAGGACAGCTATATAGGATTCGTGGCGTTAGTTTCCCACTGTAATTCATTTGAACCCTGAATCAAAAACAGACCAAAAAATTCTATTTAACTTCGATATAGTACAACAGCCGATTCAAAAATCACATTAATACATTTGGAATGAAAAAGAAATTGAATTTTATGTTAGAAGTGAATATTGCAAAAACTAGACCTGCATTTCGACGGCCATTCGATTTTCAAGAGGCTATCATCTTGGCACTCGCCATTTGTCATTCGCGAGAAAACTTGATGTATTGTCACGTGTATCAAATCAGCAAAAGACTTAGTTCACACCATAGCCACGACAAACAGATTTCACAAATACCAAATCTGATGATTCGGGCAATTGGTTAAACCTAGAGACAGGCAACTGTTGACAATGGCGTCTTCCCAGAAAGGGAAAACTTATTTTGTCTTTGTCAAAATAAAAAAGAAATAACATGTGAATGAATAATTTTGGGAAATTTTGCAAATTTTGGCCCGTTACATGGTCAGCGACATCAGACGTCAACAATCCTTCACTGACGCCAACGTGTTTCCGTGTTTTTACATTGCCAATGAGACAGAAAAATAAGAAAAGCCTAGCTGCTTCCTGGACAAAGATTTAACGATGCACAATTAAAGTTTGAGTGCACAGTGTGCCCCTGCTGCTCGAAAATCCATTAGAAAAAGGGAATTCTATCCAGTAGACATGTGATCCATGTTACTTCTGGAATGTCCTTCACTCGGTGGGTTAACGACGATTAAGTTCCAGCTTTATTAAACAATACACACGACAAAGCACGATTTTCATCCTGGAAATGATACCCTTGAGTTTTCCCTTATGATCGATCGCAAATCTGTTCGAGGATGGACACTATGATGTTTTACATTTTGCTTGTTGCAGCTTCTCAAGTAGTCAACTTCCGAAAGACCTTTTTCAGGTACTTCAGGCGAATTGTGGTCGAAACTGCTCGGCAAGTGAAGTTCTTTCATCAACATTCAATTGTTTTTTTTTGTTATTCGATAAAAATGGCTATCTTAAGTAATCCGTCATCACTTTTTCAGATGAACAGAATTTCCTGAATTGTTGGCAAAGCTCGAGACCTTTCGTCATCCTACTTTGTGATGTGTCAATGGATATTCTGTTGTGCGTTCTGTCCGATGAAAAACACATTTTCCAAACGCCTCGAGAGATTTATTGCAAATCAAAACCATCGAATATTCAGCACTGCGGGGCGAAAACCTCACTCTAGCCGTTTGTTGTTCTTCTCTGATGTATGGTTTTGTTATGCGGTTCAAAGCACGCAGCTGGATGAAGAAAAGAGTACCGGAAGTACAAAACTGCGTTCTTGATGAATCCGGCTTCTCAGGTTTGGGTAACTAGTGCACCCTACCCAGCCTGACAGAGGCTAGTAATTACAAAACCCAACATCTATATTTGAAACTGACAAAAACACCATACTTTAGAACACCTGCGTCTTGTTTCTAAAATTAAGTCTTAACAAGTTAAAACTTCTTACTGCCAAATCCTTGAATGTACTCCTCATCCATTCTCGTTGCTCCTAACTCAAATGAGGCTGCAGCAAGAAATGCACACCGCAAATTTTAGTCATTTGTTTTGACATATTCCTTGCCTTTCAAATATTCTTTACCATTCGCTTGCCGCCAATGGCATTGCCAATTCCCTTAGTCTTTAAAAAGCTCATGTGGTTTCTTGAGGAATCCAGTTTTTGATGGTCACCACGATAAAGAGCCACTTAGGATACCGTGACTATGAACCATTGATGAGTTGGCAGTGCTTATCACAGTCATTCTTGGATGCAACTGTGATACCGGGTAGTAAACAAACCAAGCACATTTAGACCTGAACGACCTACGTTCTAGCACTGGTTCTCTACTCATGTGAAGTTTGGAACTAATCATGCTCCCCGGGTTACTGAACATGCTGTATCATGGCTTTCCTCACTAGTAGAAAATCAGCAAGGCACTGCAGAGCACGATAATTAATTCTGCTAACCATAGCATATGTTACTGGCGCATATCATATTAAGACATGCAATTCTCAGGTTTTGAAATGATAAGGAATCATGTGCAAAATTAGTGAGGCAGCTGTGGGACACCTGCCCAAATCATGAAACACCATGCCCAAGCTGATTTCCACACATGGTTAGAGTTCAAATGCGCAGTAGAAGCGCGATTGGACAAGACGTACAGTTTGACAAAGGCTTGCTCATTTAGTTCAGTTCTTATTGTTCAAAATTCAACACTGTCAAACGTATAGGTCTAGAGCCACGGTTTTGAGAAAAATCGTGTGCACGAAGCACATCTTGATGTCATTAGGATTATCCCGACTGTGGTTGCAAAACCACAGCCGGTTTGATTTTGCTTCTAATGTGGATGACGATATCGGGTGAATGATCGATGTTCCACTTAGCTCATATCTCGAAAGGTGGCAAACAGTCCTTGTCGCTGGATTCTGTTCCTGGTTTTCACAGATTCCTGGATCCATAAAGGCTCAAAGTGTAACTTTCTAATATATATATATATATATATATTATACGGGCTGATAATTGTGGTTGAATTGATATGCGTATATCCCATCAATGCTACTTATATTACCCGATTTTTTTGCTTTCCCTAGACGTCTTTCGAGTTGCTGACCTTTATGTAACTTAGCCATGTTAACTATCATTGATGAGCGCTTCCATGAGTGTAGATTTGATTGTAATCACATCCATTAGAATCCTCAAAAGCATTCTGCACTGAACCTTCCTATGCGACCACACACTTGCACAGGCTTAACCAACCGAGCATACACACGCCCAAAACACAAGTTTCCTGTCACACACAAGTGTATGCACTTACTTACACATGCGATTTAACTGTCCCTATTGAATATAACTTTAGTTCTTTCCAGCTGTTACACTCGCACTGCAGCTGCATCACATGTTCACTGCTGATCACATGATCACAGTTTACCCAAACCTCGAGTTTTTCTGCGTTCTCTCTGTGTTTGGTAGTCAAATTATTCTGTGCCTTCTCCATCAATTCGATGATGACGGGTGACTTTTAAAACTGTTCAAATGAATCCTAGCAAGTTTGGCCTGGGCTGCGCTTACCTCTAATTCCTTGTCCGGTTTAAAGTTCACACAGTATTTTGTACGTCTGTCAGGATAACACTGGCTTGACTATTTCAATTTGACTCTCGACCGAACTGACTGTTCCGCAACGGTGTTTGCTGTAGCATCACTGACTGCCCTGTCCGATAGGCAAGGCCGTTTATGTTACAAATTAAAAATCCGCTTTTATCAAACTATTCTTGGTTTTTTACTTGAATGTTGGTAATACCGTTCCGTTTTTCAATATTGTATTGTTTTTACAAATAGCCTCTCCAAAATGTGATTTACAATGTCTTGATAAATATCGGTAGATAAATAGATTTGTTCTGTTGCATGTGGTCATGCATTGCTCCGTCCTGCCTGTAGATACTTGATCACTTACCAGTTTTCCCAGTTGCAATGGTTCTCATCATTTGTTAGCTCGCGGTTCAGCTGAAAGTTCTAGCAATTTGCCCACCAGTCTACTTTCAGCTCGGCATGTTAGGACAATTCCCGAAAGACAACTGACCAATTGTCTAACTTCCACGTAAAACTATCAGCCAGTTTCTGGTATTTCAAAACGTCACCCTTTTCACTTGGCATGTATTTTCATCAGAAAGTGTCTCAGTAAAGAACTCATTTAAAATTTAGGGGAGATGACGTAACAGAAGTACACAGATCGCAAATGAATGCTCACCGACCAGCAGCAATTCACTGGACCGCCATCGGGTGTGTACGTGTTTCGTTTGTTGCATGTTTGCGTTGTAGAAACGTTGATTTTGAAAAGCGCATCTAGAATAAATTGTCCCACCAATCGTTTTGCTCGCAATCGAACTCGGTTAGTCACCATTTGTTCACACATGTGTGCGGTCAGTTCACTGCGACGCAATGTGAATGCCATAAACAGCAGTGTTACTGCATTTTTCTGGACCAACTGATTCAAAAGCAGCTGAAGATTAGACCCCAACGATAGAATTCACCAGTAGAGGTGCAAACTGATTACTTTTGTCATATCTGTGCAGGAATCGAAGAGACTTTTGTTCTGTGGAACTGCATGGACCACTAAGATATTCGGTGGTTTTAGTGTGCCGGCGCCGAATTCGGAGTTGGGGTCCAGGGTCCAAATTGCAATTGTGTAATTGAACCCAATCAGTATTTGGTTAGACGGATTGGCAGATTCAAGTGAAATCCGTTATCGCGGGCAGCACTAGGCTGGTAAGATACGCATTTTGTTGTAACATTTCTGACATAGGATTTACCCAAAGAAAGTCTGATTCCGTAGGTGCCTCGATGATCCAAGCAAACCAGTACGAACAAAAGACTGGACATCTTGGGCAGACCAGAAGGGGTATTACACCTTACATGTTTCGTGCAACACAACTGTAACCACAATCTGTCTCACTGTTCAAAGGATAGAATAAAGAAGAGAAATAAAGTTGTCCTAGAATTACCGCTAATTTGGCATCTTTTTTGTCCGGGATATTCCAACTTCCATGTTGCAACCATGCTTTTTTCACTAAGTGTTATGTTTTACCGTTGAAGCCGATCGACCTTTTTGCATTCTTAGAAAATGCAGTCTGCTTAGATATATCATAATTTAATGTGAATTGTGAATTTGATGACGTCTAGACACGAAGCACACCCATAATCATGACCGTGTTAAATAGATGGCGAGTCCCGCGGATATCTTTTCTCCTTCCAGAGCAAACATGTTTGTGCAATCGGGAAAGTAAGTGAATTTATGGAAACGGAAAATTCAAAGGACACCCAAATACAAGACTTATTTGCACAAACGCATGTTTTTTAATTTGCCAAAAAGTGACGACACGATCTTCAATGTTCACAACTGGCTGCCAAGTCATTCTGCGCGTCCGGTCTGCTGGGCGACGGGTTTTTCGAACCCGACCAAGAAGACATGACACATCTACTTTAGTTAACTTTGTTGTAGAATTTCCCACTCTGGGCTGTCACGACCATTTCACGTAAATGTTTTTATTGTTGTTCCTGAAAAATGGAACAACTGAAAAAACCGTGTGGACCCAGATAGTGAAAAGAACAAAAAACAAACCTGTTGAATGATCGTCTCGTTTCGTACTGTCCCAAATGTAGAACAACATTTGTCGTGATACGACCTGATTTCGGTGATGCTTGAACCACCTGAGTGACGTTGAAAAATAGATCTGTTTGGTAAATTAAATAGATAAGTTAGAAGCTGGCCAATTATTTTCTGGCAGATGGTGAACGCATTTCAGAACAAATAGAACACGTTACAAATTACGAGTTTTAAAGAAAAACGAAAGATCTGACGTTTATTCAACAAAACACGTGGTACCATGCAAACTAAAGGATTACCTCTTAATGATTTGTATCCATTTATGTCAATCGGGCATCATTTTCTTATATGAGAGGCTAGTAAAAGAACAAACAATCTAACGACGATCACCTTTTGACGAACGCCGTAAGTTTCAAATGTTCCTTTTAATGCCTAAATCACGTCAATTTGTAGATTAAATTCGACAAAAGGAACTAGTACCTGTTCCTCTATAAAGAGCGTCTGAGAGAAGTCTTGCTCGTCCCACTAAATCAACCTGAATAATCGGTTAAAAATTAACGCTACTTCGAAAGCACTGAAAAATGTACTGCGAATCCAAAATGAATCATTCGATATTTGCGAGGAGTTATGGCATGTTAACTGACTTCTGTGGATGATTGAGCGGACGACAAAAACGACAGCACTTGATTTAGTAATTTAACCATCCACTTAAATATTTCTCATTCTCAAGGAAGATATCGAATGAGTTTTTGTGTGCTGAACACAGACTAATCACGAACAACAAAGTTCAAGAAGAGTACAGAGAACTGTGAGATTGTAAGGTGTCCCCATAATATATGTTTCCCTGAAAGACGAATTCAAAATGGAATATTGTTGCATGCGGCTGATTCACTTTTGTGATTAGATTAATCACTCCTCGGCCATTTAAACGTCTCCTCGAATTTGTTGCTGTCTGTAGCACCGTTTATATTGTTGCTTGGAATAAAATAATCATTTCCGTATCGCCCAAAGAATTAACTGATTTCGGCCTTCCAGCGAGAAGATAGCACAATGATCTGCGATTGACTAGGTCTCGTACTCGAACTATCTCGACAAATGCACCGTGTCAAACAATTGCTACTCTAGTTATCGATTTTGGATCTTTCCTCGATTTCATCTGTAGTTGCGCCGTTTGAAGCCAACAATGTAAATGAATGGACTTTAACGAATAGTCGATTGTTCCGTGCAATAACTTCAGATAGTAAAAGTTGTCTAATGTAACATCAAGCACATCTTACCGACGTTTGTACTAGGCATGGAGGTAGAGAAATAGCTCGGTCACCGGAATGTTATCGATTTCCCCGAATGGTTCATCAGGTAGCGTCAACATCCAATCTGCCAGCAAACAGTACTGATGCGTTGTACAGCTGTTTCACCACCTCTGGGTATGAACATCATTCAATGTCCTTTGAGCCGAAACTGCAACACGAGTCCCGGATGAAGGTATGTGTTCCGGACGTTTTATCCATGAGGCTGGTTGAGCTGAATCTTAAAGATTCAGCGAGCATCGAAGCAACGTGATATGGCACCTATGTTCATCAGTGGGTTCAGAAGGACACAACACTGTACACCAGATCTAAGAGTCTGAAATGGGATCGAACTTCTTTTCAGCAGGCGAAGAGAGTGAATTCAAATTTACAGAAATTTTCCATTCGGTAGTTTTCTGCAGTACGAAATTTGGTGTGATTTCGATAAACGGTTTATCGTGCGTTGTCAAAATCCAACTTGTGTTTGAACACGTTATTGATGCGATCTCAAGCACGATGTTTTCATTAGCGTACAGCCAAAAGGATATTCTTGATATCGATGATACGCTATCATTAAAGATCGACCAGGTTTCCCTTATTTTTGCTGTATTTGAGATATGAAAACTCAGTGCCCGGGGATGTTCACACTGGCTGAAAGTTACGATTACTTTCAGTAACCGTTTTTAATGCAAATGTATAATCGAATGACTTCAGGGAATATTTCGCAGTCATTACATTTTTATCCCATGCTTTCTTGTTAGCTTGATTCTCACTTGTCGTGCTTCATAAATGCACAAGAATGCACACGTGTGTGTGAGAGAGAGAGTCTGCATAAGTAGCGCTTCCGTTTTTGAGTGTCCTTTTGCATCAATGCAGAATGAATCAGGTCGTCATTTCTATTGTCAAATGCCGCTGTAAGATTTTTCGTGAAAATTAAACCACTGCTTAGGATAGCTAGAATATTGATTACAATATGCGAATGTTCACTAGTTTAAATTAGCAAAAGGCCTGGTCTCGATTAGTTAGTACGCGGATAGGAACCGAATAGACAGTTAGCTGTTTAATTGGCATGCACGCCAAAAGCGTTCGTTTATTAGTTGTCAAACAACAACCAGTGAGCCTGATTTAATTTTGGTAATGCTTAATTATTACAATCATCGACTCTCCCGGAAGCGTCGGCATAATGAACTAAATAAACAAATATTCATGCTGGCTCGTTGATCTTAGATGGTTTTCGAAGCTTTTGTGAGTACTAATTTTCTCGTTTTGGGTGGAGCTAATTCATTACCAGTCCAAGTGAAATCATCAGCGCAAAACAGAGTGCCACAGTTCTTTTTTATGCAAATCGCAAAAAATAAGAGAATTTTGTACAACATATCGAATTTTCTGCAAGGGAACCAAAACGACTTGCAATTTGTCCAGTGTGTTCTCTCCAAGTTTCTCATGGAAACTAGACATTATATAGTTTTTTCTCTAGACAGCATATCGGCACTGAGGTTATTACGCTGGTGGCCGAAGCCGAAAGAACGATGCTGCGGAGGAAATTTACTTTTTATTCAAAGTACTAAAGGGACTCTTCTTCGGAATCTGAACTCCGATTTTAAGACTTAATTTTCTCAGAGAACAGCAGTTCAATTTTTGGAGGCAACTCACAGTTATCACCGTCCTCAACCATCGGATAGGAAAAATTACAGAAAACAATTCTTGCCTCGAAATCAAATTGCAGCAGCAAAATTCTGTCCGCAGTCGTCCGCCGAGTGACATATTTTTGAGTAATCATGTTATTTCCGCACTGGTGACCTCCCAAGGCCGTTCATTTCCTCAATTCGCTACATAAAGACTAGGGCTCTCACGTATGCCCCTTGATATGATCAGTTCAAACAAAATTTACCTGTGTTATTTCATTAAAATTATCTGCTAATAGTACTTTTCCTGATCATTTGGTTCGATGACACATCTCCTTTATGTTATCCCAATGTTTTATTCAAGTTACGGAGACTAGAACCAAATGGACTTTGGGTTTTGCAAAACAGCGCCAAAAGAAATTGCACCTGAGGGATAATCAAAATATGTAGTGCTTTCACACCTAATCTCAGTAGCTTTTCAACCAGGATTCCAGCATGGGGCAATCACGGTGTCAGGCTAAGTGAGGAAACGGTTTCTAGGTCGAATATGAACCAATCATCGACGGTTTCCTTTTCGCGCAACAAAGGATCGGCCACAAAGAAATGACCTAACTCGAAAGGGTTACCGCTATGTAGTTCACGGTGTTAATAAGTCTTAAACTTTTCATTGATTTCCACCTGTATAAACAATTTGGATTTGATTCATAACACTTGCCAGAGTTTTCAGGATAAGTAGTTTTCATAAACTTAAAATCCGGCACTGATCATCCCCGACTGGTATTCTAGGTGCTTAGTTTCTCATGTCGACGAGTGGCAACAAACATTGTGCTCCTTCTGTTTCGTTACCTGGAAACGCGCCAATAAGGATATATCACACCTTCCCGTAGATTCATAGAAGAATTTTTGATTCGATTGAAATGGTTGGCTTTGACTTCATCAGTTGACTAGGGAGAAACAGTGTGAGCATCTAAATGAACAGTTCGTCTTTCTAGGCGTGTTCATCTTTTGCCTAAATGTAACTTAACCCCAGATTAGACAAGCATTGTTTTCCAGTTCGTTAGACTTCCCGGTTCCAAATAGTGATCAATCCACTCCGAGTTTGTAGTATCAAAAGAAGTTATCTCAACATTAGGTAATTTGCTATCTTATAGGCTGGTCGAATGCATAAAATCGTTTCTCAAATTTCAACGAATTGTGTACATTTAAAGCATTCAATTTCCACGTTGTTTTGAAAATATGTAGACAACATTTCTTGGTTGAGGTATTTACACCCATCGATTTGTCCAATCCGAAACAAGTTAATCAGGCAATTAAAGTTTAATAACTTTTACGAAAAGACCGTTGCTATTTTCATTCAATTTAGATACGCTGACATTTCTGATAGGCAAAATAGTCGGTCAAGAATTTCGCGTTTTAATGACAAATACTCACTAAGTGGTCACTACATGAACCTGGTGTTCTTGAAACGAATTCGACGCACTTCTGCATTTCGCGGCCAGTTGCGCTGACGTTCACATGAATTGAGTTTTCTAAGACTTTATGTTGTAACTGAGAGCATCAGACTTCTAGATATCTTAATATGACCGACATGTATATGTACCCGTGAATATTTCTGATAGACGTTCCTGTTGATTCCATCATTATTTTGAAATAAATCCTCATTGTAAAAATCAGGTATCTTGATGTTTTCTCCCTAATTCGTCATATCGTGAGCAGGATGTAATTCATGCAAAAAATGCTATTCCTATCTCTTTACGTACGTGCATATATTGTCTGGGTAACTGATGCCCTGTAACGTCCAAAGGCTATGGATTCTCACCGAGTTCAGCGATCAAAGTCCTGCCTAACCCCGAGGACGGCGAAAATATTGTACACAATAATTAATCGTTAGGACGCGCTCGTCGATTGTGAAATTTCCATTTGCCAGCTTTAGATAAATGATTTTACGTTCTTGGTTGATCGTACCACAGGATATCGGGTGATCATGAGTCTGCTTTTTATGGTCGGATCAGAATGAGGCTAGCGACGCATTCAAAATCGCGCGCCATTCAAATAAATCATTTCGAAGGTGGAAATTACGGCGTTTAATGAGCATCATAATCAGAAGCCATATCGCATTTCTAACAGAAGAAATTTATTCAACTATACTTTGTCGTATGCCGATATTCAATCCTGACAGAAGACCTCATCCGATGTTTTCCGTCAGTTAATATGATAGCATAGCTTGTCGTTTCAATGAAAATATCACGTGCAAGCAAAGTTATTTCCTTTTTTCTCAGTCAAAATACTTGTGAATGACTAGTGATAAACTGCAAATCTCTTCACAAAATTAATTTTAAGTAGATTAAAGTTATGGAACAAAGTGTTTCTGGTCGAACTAATTATGTGGGTAGCAAATTTACAATTATTCGCGCACTTTGACGAGCATACTAGGGGAACGAAGAGAGGGGTAGGCAAAATTGGAAGTTTTCTCTTTTTACGACACGTACCGTGCGTCATGTTTGTCGGCACGCTAACTGGCAGTCACTGCATGTCAGCTCGTGGTTATTCAAAACAGAATCTCGCACATATTTCGAGTTTTTTTTTCACTTCCGGTTCACCAGTGTTTGTAAGGAGCAAATCATTAGGAAAATCGGTTTTACCGTTAAAAAAGAAAGCAACATCCTAAGGAATGTAGTCATTGGCACACATCTCGAATTCTGGAAAATCCTCTTCGTGACGAATATGTGATTTCGAGGTGAATTAGATTTCAATCTTCTATTAATCTGTGCTTGTTTTGTAGTTGACTGAAATGAAATCGAGTGCCGAGGAAATTCGGTGAATTTCTTTACTTCAAGGTTGATTTATTTTCCGTATCCGACCATCATTATAACTGCCAAACTATCTACAATTTGCCATTTCTTCACCAGGTCGCGTGTTTTGCATTTGAATGCGTTGCCCAATCCTACCAGAACCATTATCAAAATAATATTGATGTCATTTATCATTCAGTGCTACTCCGATTGATTCTCAGTTCTAAACTTTTCGTATAATACTACCGCAAGTAGACGCCGTAAGCATTTCAAATACAAGTCCAGTATCACGAACGTTCAAATGATTACAGTTATATAAGCTATCTATGTAGGACCAACATAGTCTTATCTGAACAAAAGTGTGACTAGCAATGATAATCGATGATCGAAATCAACTTTGCTGTCAGATCTAATCACAAGTAAATGCAAGGGGACTGCTTTTAACTGAGCAGATATATAGCCGATTACATCTGATTTTCAAGTCGGTGGAAGCGATTCAGTAGCGTGCGTGTATTCCAAGTTACGGTCAATGAAAATAAAAGCAAACTACTCTATGTTTATCACTGAAGTGAATTGCAAAGATTCTGGGAGTAGTTCAGTTTACTCGAACGTGCGAGACACGATGAAGGCAGGCTGAGTTATGGCCATAAGATTAAATCGGTAGTTTCATCAGGAGGCATACAAGCCATAGATGCACTGGTGGGAAGTTTACAACAACGACAGGAAAAGGAGACAGCGCGGAAGCAAACAATGGGTTGTGGTTTCGTCCTAGCCTGAAACGGAGGGTCAGACGTCCCGGAATAACACAAACATGACGTTTGTGCCAAAAGAACGACCGTCCAAGCAAAGACGAGTTATAAACTGCGAGATTAGATTATTGAGGATGCAATCGGCATAGGACGCAGTAGGCCGAAATTTCGAATAGAGAATGACAACGGCCGTGAGTCTCCAGACTGATCCCAATAGAAATCAGCTGGTCTTAATTTGCTAAATGATAGAGAGCTCGGCTTTGAGTGCAAAACCAGCTGAATGGATTTTGCAAAATGAGACTCGAGGGTTCTGCACGAGAATTTTGCAAAGGGGCTTAATTTCCCTAAATGCTCGTCATTTTCGATCTGCACATTTATCATGTACTTCCTGACAACTTAGGTTATATTCTAAATTATCCACTGGAATGAAACTTTTAGTAACTTAACCATTTCAGAATCAAATCCAGTTTTTCGGGTTTTTTTGTCTCAAGCAGGAATCGCTGATCAACGCTGTCCCCGTTTCTTGAATCGAGTCCGTCAATTATCTAGTTAATACAGGGGATGCCAACTGACCATGAGTCTTACACTTTTTCTGCTCCGGAAAGCTACTAAGCTGACTGATTTCACGGATCCGTTAAGTGATCCAAATCACCATGTTCTGTCCCCCGACCTAGTTTTTCCCTGTTTCGTGCTCTATCGCTCTTCTCCGCTCTTCACGAACCTGCTTCTGTAAGCAATGCACATTATGCACCCAACAATCGGCATCATCAGCTATTTTCTGTGATTTAAGTGACTCACCAACCGACCAACGTTCTCCCATATGCTAATCACGGTCCGACTGAAAATGCTCCCACAACGTGCTTATCTTTTTGCCATTTTCATCCGTCCATTAATTTACTGGTCCACTCTCGTGTTAGTGACTGGTCCAATTTCACTGTCCCATATCCGGCACGAATTCCGACTGGAAAGGAATAAATCATGAAAGAACACTGCTTGAATCTCCCTTCCTCATCCCTCCACAGGATCGGTGCTTGAGTCTAATTCTAAGATGACGATCTTAGTTACTTGTTATTTTGACTAAAAACGTTCACTAATAACTCACACAAGACTAAGGTGGGCAACACATATTCACATACACGTGCATCGATGGACTAAAGATAACGTTCTACGATTAGATACCCTCGTACACGATAGCTTCACGCATGATTCTGGCAACTTACCAACTCTTGCTTATCCGCAAACCTGCAGAACTTTCAAGTATTTCTCATTTTATCTCTCAAGCGCATAATGGTATTAATAGCTGCGATGAGATTTGACTTCCGGACAATTAATCGTCTTTCGGACGTTTTGCAATCACTAATGCGATGAAGCTTGTTTTCTTCATAATCTTTCAAAATACGCTCTGACCGCAAGACAAACTCACAGAGATTCCAACGCACACGAGATACCTTCAGCTGGAATTATTTATTCTAGTTTTAGTTTCACAAAATACGAAAATAAGCCCAAAGTGACCCATGATCAAGTACATTAGGACTTTCTCCTCAAAAGTAACATGGACGAGAAGTATTTAGTTTTCCATACCTGGCTGCGATCAATGTCCGAAGCAACTGATTGTCTTTGGGATGGATTAGTTTCCCAAATTTAGTAGATGAGGAATGCCCTTGATTTAGTCAGACGCTAGTAACTCACCGTCCGAAAATAAACGACCATTTCGACTCACTAAGTCGACTGTTCGTTCAGGGTCGTGTGCTTATAAACATCCAGACCACTTCAACGGATGGTGTTACGAAATTTGGTGCCGATCAACACCGTCAAAATAGACCACTCTGGTTCACACTTATACCCGATTTTCACCGTGTCTTGTCCTGAAAGTGTTGTGCAAGACAAATGAGTAGAGCCAAGAGACAAACGATTCCCTAACCGCTATCAGTGCCTTGTGAAGCGTACGTTTGTTCAGTATTGTTTGCATGTCAACCTGTATTCTTTCCTGTTTATGTCGTGTTCAAAAACAGCACCACCTATCCAGGCGAAACGTGTTTCCGTTACGGTGCAATCAGAACTTATCGTCCCAGTCGTCTCTGGAAATCGTTTCACCGCACTAGTGGAACTGACTTGACTTTTTCTTCACGCTCGTTTGATCTGAAATTGAATATATCATGGCTTCATTTCCAAACATCCCATACAAAATTTGTTGTCAGAATCAGGCAGTGCGGGACTGTTCGGTTTTCCCAGACTTGACTATTCGAGGCCAAAGCAGATAAAGAACTCAGGTTGAGAACAAAAATAAAAGATGACAGTTTTATCTATTCTGAACAAAGACGAACTTGGATATTCGTGTCCTTGTCTAGTTCTTTCATCAAGCCATCTCTACTATTCACAGAGACGTTTTCTTACAAACAGAACGCGCTTATTTCAGAGCAAAATCAATTAGCGAAATAACGAGCAGTTTTGTTTGGGTTTTTTGTCAACTGGAGCAAACGCCTTTCAAAAATAACATGTCAAAATCAACTGATGGGCTAAAATAGAAGTTTTCTGGTTAATTTCAAAACTGATTTTATCAGTTAATAAGTTCACAAATCCCAACTCCATTCAGTAATTTAGGCATTCCTTTTTCAAGCAATTTGGTAATCCTGAAAGTCACGAGTGCACCTCGTGCGTGCGCAGTAGTGGCGCCCAACTTGAATGCCCACACTTCGTCCAAACTTTTACGGGTCTACTCCAAACAGCCTTGGTTCGTTGGTGCATCGCAAACTCAGTAAACAATGAATGTGTTTGTGAATACAGTTGGTATAACTGGTCACTGTCACCTGTAGTATTGGGTTGAATTCCCTCAAATTATTTTGTTAACCGCCAGTACTCCACTTGGAATAGAGACAATGGGGAGGCCTACTTGTGTTTGGTTTTGGGAAGAGAATCTACTCTTTGGACCCCGCTGAATCGCTGTCTTTCTTCTTTCATTTGCTTCAGTATTGAAATGATAATGCAAATCATTATCCAAAAGGGCCTTCCGACAACAGAGTACTGCTAACTGATGAAGCTAACCGGCGATCGCATTGTTCGAACTCGCGACCTTCAAGCTAAAACACCGGGACTTTGACCGCTTGGCCACAGTTGCTCGACGTTTTTACTATCTTCCCGCTGCATTTTCGAAATTTGCTCTACTTGTCCCAATCTCCAACGTGTCTGATGTCGGCATCTGTACGTTAATGTCACTTGGCAATTTCACTTGCTTGGTTGGGAAATGGTGAATCAATAAACTGAAATCCGTGAGACTGTATCAGGAAACTGACGAGTAGATAAGAATTACCTCTGCCGAACATGATGACAGAATGGCTGGTTACTAGATCATCCAATTCGGCAATTCACTGGCTACCTTAGTTCCAACAACATATACAAACAAATTTAAGTAGACATACTTGTCTACGGGCTAATGACCAATACTGTTTGTGACTTGGTTATGGAAATGTAATTTGTGATACACCAAAAATACTTGACCCCTACACGATGTAAACTGCATAACTACGAGGACTTACCACTATTTTTTAACAAATCAGTTTGGTTTTCTTCTTAACCCAGCTAGGGTTCTATTCTTCAAAACAGTCACCGATATACTCTTTTTAATAAAATGCAAAATGAAAATACCTTTTGTGAGATCAGTATATTTAGATTTATTCTTGTCGGTCGCCCACATAAAGCAGCTCTGCATTCACAAGTAATCGTCTTTGAAACTGTGATGGATAGAAGTGAATTAAAAGCAATGTACAATCTTTGTGACTATATTCGGATCCAAGGCAGCTGAACCGTAAAACGGAGAACCCGACTGTGCACCGTGCATCCAAAAGTCGACGTTACTAGCCGGTTGTTTAGATCAATCATTCTGATCGCAAAAAATAGCTTAGGGAGTGAACCGGAGAGAGTTATTTTCGAAACGGACATGAGTTTTCACTCTGTCTCATCAAGCGGATGATCACGTTTGAATCACACCTTAAGAAACTGCTAAGTGGACCAGATGACGTCGATATCTGATTCGGCTATGGACTCAAATATATTTGTCTGTATAAAGAATGCTTTTCAAGAATCCTCGAATAACTACCACGTTAACATCTTTTTATCTGTTAAACAGACTTCTGGACTGACATTAGGGATTCATTGGTAATTTGAAATGACGATGGGAATTAAAAAATGCACATATTGTTAGCTCGATGTCGGCTTCCTGGGTGTAGACGTTTTTGAAGTCCCAACTTGTCCCACAAATTTAGGCACTTGTTCGACGCCCCCAGAAATCAGACAGAGACAGTTTAGAAGGAGATACCGTGTAGATTCAAAAATAGTAAGGTCAATATGCGTCGTGCGGTGACTTACACAAGCCGGCAAATTTTGCTGACTTCATCCATTTCTGCAAGTCATTTTCGTTGATATTTACATTATTTGCAATACCTAAACGTATTATTTTAAGAACACCCCTCCAGACCTCTTATTAATTGCATTCAGCATTTTGCATCTTACACTGATGATCTCAACAAATTCGATGTCTTCCTCACCATTTCCTTAGTTTTCTCAATCTCGTGCAGTTTATCAAAATGAACGATGTGTTTCTTGACCTGCTTCTATTAAATTTCCCAATAGGTTCTCTTTTTATAAGACTGCTGCCACTGGAATGTCTGACCACTTTACTTGACTATCAAATTTGATTGTAAAACTTGCCTTGAGAAAGACTACCCACGGCAGTCGAAACGTTGACGCATTACATCTACCAACAACGCTGTAGTATTAACATTAATTTACAATTAAAATCAATACATGGCGCATCGATTTTCCGGTGCACTCCTTACGCCATTTGGTCCCAAGCCAATCCTTATTTGACTCCATCATTGTTACCAGGTATGCTTGCTTTTCAAGTGAAATTGACTATGCGACATGAAATGGTAGACTTCACGGACTTCTTCTTTCCTTTCGGTATCACTCCGAAAACGTGTGACATCTTTTGCGCTAGTAAGATACGTTTTTTCCCATTTGACTTTTCGTTTGTTCTTCATCATCCGCAATTCCCCGGCCCCGATTTTTACCCTGTTTCTACTCGATTATAGGCGACTGCTTTTGCCAGAACGTGGACAAGTTTGAATAATTCTGATTTCACAGTTGTCACTGTTATTCCTTTATTTATCACCAATTTAGAAATGTTTGATTCGTCAGTGTCTTTTTTACCTGGAACTTGAGTACCCGTTGCAATCTAACTTGAACAGCCATTCCCATCTTAGAACGTACAACATACCAGAAAACGAAACACATTCGTAACACAAACCAATCTGCAGTCAATCTGTTTATGAATAGCACCTTGCTTAGACTTCAGTTTTGTCGGTGATTCAATGACTTCGTTGCCAATCGCAAACCGAACGAACTTTGAAATGCTTTTCTTACTATCGATAATTGTGAAATCAAAACCAATTTAATCATTTGTATGTGGACTCAACGTTCGTTGTTTATTCCTTTTGATCTTGTTCATTATTTACAGGTAAAACGGTGTCCACTGCTTGTCCAACTAACTTGGGGTGTTATCCGTTGTGCAGTGCAATGTCACGTTAATGGCGATCAAATGGGGTGTTTTTCCAAAACGCTTTCGAATCGCGAGTCTATGCCTCTTTCTACGAGATCAGTGAATGATAACGACAAATCGTCTGGGGCATAACAAAATAAAATCACTGTCCACTTTTATTTCAGGAAGTTTGGCGTTGTCACTGACAAAATAAATTATTGTAGAGCGAGTTTTATCAATTACGATTATACTATCGATGCGCCGTACCGGACAGATTTTGATGCGCTTAGTCAGTCGATGGAACGTTTTGCTTCCAATACCAGTTTTAAACTCAAACTAGCGTTTTTGTGATTCACTTGTCTAATAAACTGATGCTATAGAAAAACAAGAACATCGACTACGACAACATTTTATGAATGACAAGTGGGAGTTAGAGATCGTGTCGTTAATTTTCTAAAGTCCGCCTTACACACGTTGTCCTACCCAGTTTCCAAAATAGGCGAACGAAACCTGAAAATTCTTGCGTGGATGTGGATACTAAATATTCTGAGCCTGGAGAGAGGAAGTAAACAAAACTTTCCCCGGATTAACCGCACCTAAGCTACTCACAACTATGGCCCTTCTTCCCATGGATAAAATTCCAATAATTTGGTGCTCGAAAAATATTTCAAACTGGCTGTTTTGCCCAAATTCATCAGCGATTCCTGGACAATTTCTCCCAATCGAGCTGATTTAATTAAACAAGTACAACCAGTTCGTCTATTTCTACGTTGAATTTCGTCACCTCTGCGACGGGAGCCATTGTCTACAGAAGGCAACTGTTACAGTTATAATACTACGTTTATGTACTAATACATGCCCCTTCGTATTACGGGTACTGTGAGGATGGCCTGGTTTCGTAAATGCTTTGGTGAATCGTCAAGTCACGTCGGGTGGTACGTTTTGGCACTCGGATAGTGATTACTTTTCAACTGGAGCAGATGCAAACACATCAGTTCTCGTCGTGGTAAAAACAAGAGGCCCATTAAAGCAGTACCAAAGGGAACTAAACGGACACAAACATTGAGATTCGATTCAATCTCCAACATCACACATTGCCAGTTCCTGAGTAATACATAAAAGAACAGTGTATTAAACAAGAATGTTCCCTTAAGTAGTTGCGGGAGAAAAGTGGAGTCTGGATATGAAACGGTTGCAAAAATGTAATCTGAAGGCAATAGTTAATGTCGGACAACATACTGTCTATCAGAGGCCTCAAAATGATCTTGAGAAACAGAATTAGCAAGTTTGCCTTTGTTAATTCCACCAAGATGTCTAAAAAGTTTAGGAGCCTAGACAATAAGAATATGATCATTATCTTTCCGGTCAGCAAAGAATTCTGGCAAACGGCAGAGCCTGGGTGAGTAATAAACTAAAGAAAGTGTGCAGGACACTCTGTTTTCTCGAACTAAACGATGAAAATAAAGTTTGCGGAACCTGGGCAACGCAGATTCAATAGCCAAGTAGGGTGGTGATACAAACGTATTCTCAATTAATGGGCAGAATAATCTTTCGGAAGTATTCATTATTGAATGCTAACAATGGGAAATTACCAAACACAGAGGAATATTGGGAACTAGTAAAAGGATTATCAACACACGTCAGAATATTTAGCCAAAGAATACAAGAGAAAGGTTGGTCATGAAATTCATTCCGGTTTCCTTGCACGTGGCTAAGACTGGCATCTACATTAAACACAACCAAAAACAACCTTCTCAGTGTAGTTTTGTAATTGGTGGAAATAATGTGCTTGTTAACGTGAAGACGGGAAAGAAACAAAGACAGCTCCTCAGAAAACGTCATAAATCTCTAAAATCAGTGAGAACATATATATATATATATATATTCAACATGCTTGGGTTAACGTCTTTTGGAAGAGGATACTGATAATGGAGCCAGAAGCGTCAATATGGTTAAGAATAACAAGCCTCACTACTCGGCACCCACCACGAAACGAAAAAGAAACCGAAAGAACAACATAAGTTGCTCCATGGTGTTTAGCCATTGAAAGCTTATACACAAACTGCATAGGATCACCGACATGGGCGTTAGGTAAAATGGGAGAAAGATGGAAGTCTTGGAAAGCCATCACAAGAACTAAAGAGCAGACAGCAGGTCCATACTTATCAGATACCTAGTGAAAAATTGGCCCTATTCTAAGTGAATCTCAACAATGGAGGATGGTGGGAGTAACAAGGCAGATACTTAAAAGCTTGGATAATTAAGCCGCAAGATGAGAGACATGCATTGGGTAGCAAGGATGAAGCGAATCGAAATCACAAGTTCTATTTGTCTTAGTCTGAAGCAAATCTTTCAGGACTGAATCTCCAGAACATAGGATGGCCTCATTAGGAATGAGTGGTGACCGGTGCTTTTGCAGAACGCCTATCTCCATTCTTGTAAGTCAGTGTTGAATGTTGATTTTCAGCTGCACACTTGTCCCAGAACACTCCCAAATCTGACGTCAGTTTTGTTACCAAGGGGGCCGTCAAAATGCAAAAAACGTTCAGCCGCCTACTCTCAGTATTGACAGTGTTAATGGGACGTTTCTTGAAATGCAGCAAACCGTAAAGGTCCGACCTTTCGCAAGCCAGACGAAGCTATACATTGAAGAGAGACAAACATTCTATCATGCTGGACATGACGTGGTTCAATGACGCGCTGGAAATCGAAACCGAAATTACAGTAAGCAGTCATATATATCCAGTTTTGTGATGCGACTTGGAGAGGAAAGATCGAGAAGTCCGCTTAGTTTGTGTGGACAGATTCCTCTTCACCACAATCAACTTCCCGAATTCTTTTAAAACATATGTCTTCGTAAATGGCCAACATTGTCAACTTTATTTGTAGTATGCAACATTCAATTTTTCTTACGTGCGACCGGTAGCAAAATAAGCGATCTTTCCTTAGATAATATCACCAGGTGTCTCTGTAATCAATTACTTGGGGAGACACATGGTTAGCAAATGTGATTTCAAACCAACTGGAATGTGATAATCGAAGACTCACGGCTTGGACATTTTTCCGATTATCACATTGATTTAGTGCGCTGTCAACTGCACCGAAGATGTTTAATAAGCCGGAAGAGACATTCAGCGTGAGCTCTAACCCTAAGGCAAGCGTCCATGAGGTGCAAAATTCGCTTTTGAATTTCCACCCTTTGGGTGACACCTAATTAGTCTGTTTAAGGCAAATAAGGAAGAAAAGCAAAAAAGCCACATTTGATAATATGTTGTCAACTGCTCGTGCTTAGCTCACACACCAGACAGCAAACCAAACAGATATATTGGGCTACCAACAACTCAACAAAATGTCCAGTATGTAAACATTCAAAAGTGTTAGTCATTTATGGATTTTGAAACCATTTTCATATCGGATTTTTATCCGACATATAAAACATGGAATTCTGCACGTGAGACGACATCGAGCTCGATAAAGCTGGAGCACCCGGTATCATAAAATGCATTTCGGATACAAACAGTTTATTACTGAGTTGAAACATCACTCCCCCCTCACTACTATATTCTATAACTGCTTGGAACTGCTGAATCAAGGCTTGGCAACACATTTTGTCGAATACAGAGTCCAGCATTGTTAAATTATTTAAATAAATGTCCGAATTATCACCATTGCTTCAGTCGATCGATCTGAAAAATGGACCATGGATTTATCGGTTACAAAAAAACGTTATCCTTTGGTAAAAGCTATTGGTTGTCCTTTGCGTGCACCGATTGCACGTTCATATTATTAATGTGATTTATGTACAGCATGCTGGTTATACACATCGAAAACTTTCGGTAACCGTTTAATTCAACATGTGGTGATTACAACGAGTTTCACCGCACAACTCTTAATAAACGAGGGTATTCTGCGGAATCGCTTACCTTAATACTCTAAGCATAAGTAAAAGTGTGATATTCTTTTGGTACCCGCTTGTTAAATATCGTTGCCGATATCCGTAAAATCTGACACTGTGTTACTGGGGACGTGAATCATGGCTAACTGAAATCACCAGTTGATCCAGTTGATCTTCGATGACGGTGCATCGAACTCGGACACTTTAACATCGAGCCACAGTGTTGTTGATGTTCTTTTTGTCCAAGAAACGTGAGACGCCTGATCGTGAAACTACCGTACACCTATTCCGTCCGCGTTAGGAACCATTCTATGTGCAAATCCAACGCATGAAAATTGGGTGGCTAACGGTGGTCGGATGATAGGAAGTCGAGCATCAAAGCTATTCACTTAATCGGGCTAGTTTTTAGCCGTCCATCTGACTTCAGCACCAAGTGATTTAACACTCAGCGTGACAGCTGACTAACAGGTGTTCACAATGATCGAATACCATGTGAACAAAATCCCAGCTGAGATAAAACCTTTGTGCATTGCTTCCACCGTTTGCACTGTTCAATTAAATATGCACAATACATGTCCAACTTAATTTTTATGTCAGTGACCATAACACAGTATGCATGACACACGCAATGTAACATGTACCGGTTCTTTTGATATGGCATAAGAATACAGTGTTGAAGGCAGCAACCACGCTGCTGTTCACAAAATGCTTGCTTAAGCTGGATATCGATATCACAAATTAGCCCGAGTGCTTCTGACAATAGCCAGCGAATAAATGGGGAGACCAAAGGTTGAAGTGGTCAGCTAATTGTTCATAAGCTGCTAACGGAATTTCGTTGTGTGACAAACAAAGGTTTTAAAACAAACAGTATTTAATCACTACTGTGTATTACTTTACGGAGTAACTGAAATACATTTCGCTGCGATTCAGTTAAACAAAGGAAGACAAATCGCTGTGTAACCATTACCCAATTGCCTTTCCATTACTTTTCCGGGCAAAAATATATTCAGATTGCCTAAGGGCAAACGTTTGCTTTTCAAACAAACAACATAGAATGACAACAGCAGTTGTAGTTCGGAAAACGAGTTCATTATTGACAAACTGGCAATTTTCTATCAAAATAGGAATACACAAATCGTCGTTTTCTCATTTTCTATACCAAAATCCCTTTCCGATTTATCCTGTTTTTTACCGGTTGTCTGTTACTTTCCCCGGATTCAGTGGTACTGAAAGCCTCGTGTCCGGTGATCTGGCAGTCTGGATGTTGCAATTTACCCGTCGTCATTTAACGATCCCGGTGACATTTTTTATTTATTATCTTTCACCTTCTGTATAGTGAAAGTAACATGATACGTCATTCTCAAGAGGCGGTAGGCCTACGGACAGGCAGTCGCCAAGTAGCCATTTGGTCAGTGGTTAGATGATTCGGACCGGCGGCCCTCAAGTTCAGATATCACGACTTTTCCGTTTGAACACGGGTGGAACTTTGGCAGTATTGACTCAATTGATATCATTAACTGAATGGGATGGAACTCACACTAAAACAACACAAGGAACTGAAGTAAACCGAACTGGAAAAAAATAAGTACAATTGCAACCAAGTGACAATATTTTGTTTCTGACTATTTTTAACAAGTGTTTGCTTCCAACTGGTGTGGCATAACCAGCCCTTAAATAATCAGCGAATTCATAGGAAATAATGGTAGCATTCTGTCAAGGTTCTACCGTCGAAACTGTGGAAATCCACTTTAAGCATAACGTTTCTTACTTGGCGAATGCTGAACAGACAAGCAGCAGTAAACAGGAGTGTTTCTACTAGAATCTCATTCCAGTCATTAGCAGTGTGAATGGATGATAGGATCATTTAGGATTCACTTGTCGGAGGATTTTCGTCCGTCAGGTAAGGCTAAACTTCACAAGAAGGACAGAAATTCTTAATGGTTCAAATGACATACTGGTGAGAAAGTAATAAATGAGGATGGACAAAAGAGTACCGGAAAAGCATACCTAATGAGCAGTGATGAGCGCGAAATTGGTTTGCTGCTTTCGGGGAATTTTTTCATTTGGCACGTAAAATAACCACTGACAACAATCGTCCTAATTCTTCGCCGATGAATATGCAACCATTAGTCTCCAGAGATGCATGCAACTGTGATAATGACTAGTGTGGCGAAATCTCCGTTACCTGGTGTTTTATTATGTTCGTTTACACTCGGTGCCACCTGGATTATTAAGCAAATCCCTGTCGGTGTTCTTCATGTAACATCTCCCTTCTGTTGCACAACTCGTTTGATGACGGTAATTTCAGCGAATCTCTATAGTGTCCTGTGCAAGTGGCTTCAGTAACATTATTACCAAACGTAATCAACAATTAAATTCAATAGACTTTTTGACACTAATTCTTGAATAAGTTTGGGAATCAAACCTAAGTACTGTCTGCTGCTCTAGTCTCCTTCTGAAAGCTATAAAATTAGCCATATCATTGAATATAAGCCAACCCGCTGATTTACACGCAACGCCGCAAATTTTATCAAAATATTTTCAAACAAATGCGGTAACCACAAATTATTCGCCATTTTGGCAAACGCTAAATCAGGTCAACCGTTAAACTTAGGCGACTCGTGTGGCGCCCAAATACTTGCAACCCTCAGTCGTATGGTCGACTGTACCAACGGATTCGGTTCCAAATGTGGCAACCCCTCGAAAACGATGGCGTGCGTGTAAATGCTCAAAAAATAAACTGGCAGTTGAAGTTAGAGCAGGACATACAACCGCAAGGCAGTCCATCGCCTGTTACTGAAAGTGTGGTGGCCTTAACCAAGTATGGATAATAACCGTTGGTGACGAACAATCTCATATATCTCTAACTACCCCAATATGTTGGTTTCAAGCGCACCAGGTTAGTTGCCAGAAGCGGTAACCCCATAAGTAACATGTTTAAATTTTATTCTAACATTAAAAATTCACAAAATAACATTTATCACTCACATCAAACATGCCGAAATATGGATGTGATCCAAAATATATGTTTTGGCTACCTCTGATGAAACGAAATGGAGTGATTCTGCTCCTCATGTCCATTTATTCACAGATTTTCTAACGAACGTTAGTATGATTTTCATTTGCACTCGTTGTTCGGAGCGCGCAGGGGACAAATTGCGCTTTTATTTAATCTAAAACAGCAAACTTAAAAATACCCATGGAGGGGCCAACAACGTGGTCGGTGAACCAGGCTAGGACACGGAACTTTAAATTCAGAGCGGATGGGGAATTTGCACGCTAAACACGTTGTTTAATGCCCAGCGGACTGATCACGTTCCCGCATCGGTGTATGTACACGCGATTGAAATGGTCGCACTTGCTGTTCGTAGGCATCCCAATTTGCCAGTGGCAAATGATGCAGCTTCACTATATTCCACTCATGAGATACAAACTACCGTCATTGTTACTGTATTTTGGACGTTCATTTAATCTTTCGCTTGGCTCAAAATTTGTTTTGTCTCAAACGGTAATTGGTTATAATTTTTGTAGGACAATGTGCTATTGATTTTCGCCGGGATAAACATCGCATATTTTCAAGAACATTCGATAGAGCTGCGCACAAAACTAACGTTTTTGTCCGATCCATCTCTTCTACTCAAGAACCGAGGAAGGCTTATAAATAAAGTGGCCGATAGGAACCTTCATTTATTGAACACAGTGGAAGAAATTTATGGTTCGGCGAATAATCGAAAAAAAGGAAGCATGCGATTTCCGCGAATTCGGTTTGGAAAATATCGAACTCCCGAGGTGAAACGACTCTGTACTTTTGTTCAACCTACCTAATCCGTGGCAGATAGACGGATTGTTACCATCTCTGATCACCGTCCAACTTGCTAGTGAAAATCGTGGAACCATTGCAAAGCTGTTTCACACCCAAAGCACCTGAAATGGGACGCGAACGGGGGATGAAAGATGGTTGGTCGAACTCCTTAGTCATTAGGCCACCCACGCTCATTCACGAAGATTCACAGAACACACCCACTACGTGATATGTTGCTCTTGTACGAACAAAGTGCATCGTGCACGTCACAGACTAATTGCAAACCACTTACACTATCCCTATGCAGGGAAAGACAGTGCACTTGACCTTGCAGATTTTCGCTACCTGGGAGTCGTTCAGCTGGTGTGCAACTGGTCTACGGTTTTTAAGATCCACTGACAAATAAGGGTGCTATTACACGTAGTGTTGATGTAGAGACTCTGTCCGGCATTCGATTCACAATCGTACCTGCCGTTTTCGCCTCATATTCCGGGCACGGTGGACATGAACTGCTCAGGGCTCCCAATAAGAAGGAAACAGTCATACTATACGTCCGTGATTTTTAGTGGCAAATTGGATGTTGGTAGTGTATGGGAAGTCATTTGGGAAAATCGAATCAATACTCCTGCCGCTAGTCAATATTTTTGATCAAAATGGTTCTTCAGATACCCGTTGGAAAAGGTACTACGTGAAGAACAGTGCCCACCAATGTTTGTTCGTTCGCTCAGGAGCCGTTAGAGTTGGCTTAGTTCTTCTGGTTTATCGGTGTGTATTTTTGGAAAATCGTCGACTTAATGCTCATTTAAGCGCATGTGAGTAGTCGCGCATGCCGCGAAGTCTTATGATTATTAGTGATAAACCCCGATTTCCTTGCAACGTGCTTTAAACAATACAGCCGCGCAATTTGCTTATTCTATTGTGTGCAAACTCAATCAATGTTCAAGGATTTGAAGAATGTTACAGGATTAAACCAGTTGATGGAATTGCACCTTTCCGTACGCGACCATCCCTGGCCCAGGATTTACAACACTAACAAAGAACAATAATTTGATTATTTACAAAGTATCCACCGGCCGTCATGCCGTTCTATTTCTTTCCATTGGCAGAATTATATGTAGCTAGCAATTGTACATGTTCGGTGGAACACTCTGTGAATCACCCATACTCGACTGGAGTAAACGCGGCGGAATCGTATTCGGGGCAAATTGTTGTACCCAGTAACTTACGATGGATAGACAAATTCTCCTCAATTAATGATTTCTGTTAGGTAATAGTGAACCATAATTACAATGAGTCTAAACTTTCTGAAGAATCAGACAGGAAGCTGCTGTTAAGAGCTACCTGATGGATGGCCTCGTTGAGTGAGACGGAAATACATGAGCAAACCGGAATGTTGAATGCTTCATTTCTCAGCTAACCCAAGAAAAATATGTCCCGTAAAATTCGGCGGATTTTCCGCCACCCCGAGTAGAAGGCGCATGTTTCCATTCGCCTTCTAATCAATGACAAATAATAAACAGAATCGAGGTTGCCTTGAACACCCATGTTAACGTTTAGCTTATTTCAAGAACCGGTAAACTGTGGATGGGTGACCGTCACAAGTTAGTTATTCATGAGGTGTACAAATCAATTATTTTATTCGCTAATCTAGACATTTGCCTTTTCCGTCGGGCTGTTTGCTCAAGCGGATGACCTATGGTGAACATAACATTCTCTGCTCATGCGGTGAGCTGGATACCAAGTAGCTCAATCAATTATTTGCCATTTAAGTATACCTTTTTGGCCTATCACTTCGGTATCACCGCACAAGTGTCCACTATGGCAATGGATTGGACTTGCATGAATGGCGACCTATGATTGTTTTAGAATTCACTAATTTTCAATGAGATTGCCTACCGTAATGTGCGTTTTGGAGAAAGCTTCATCGTCTTAGTGAACAATGAAACAAAACGGTCTTTTGTACCCCGCGAATACGGCCGAGTTATTTTTCGACGTTGTGCTAATGAAACAAAAACATTCGTGCACTGCGCCTCTCCTTTCCATGTTATTATCTCGTTTTGTTTATTGTTTTGGCGAGCTTGCCTCATCGACCGCCGGATCCACATGATTTATGTCGACTAGCCATAAATGTAACAAAACTCTGGTGCGAAAGCAAAGGATAAAGCGGATGAACTTAAAGTTGGAATAAGGACAAACGTACAAAACTATTCGAAAGCAAAGTCCGACTTCAGCCCCGAAAACCCATGCGTGCCTACTTTGGACGCGAGACAGCTTGCGCTGAATGAGTGCTGTTAATTTGGTTGACATTCTGTTCACTTTCGTCAGCCTCTGGATAAATGAGACGAAAAGACATTTTGTCTTTTTGTCCAATTTTAAAATTTGCGTTTGTTCCAGCATGAAGAAGAGCATAGACATGGGGCTGACATCTAGCCTGGTCACATAAGTTGCCCAAAGTTTGATAGAACTAAGTTGCACTTAACTGTCACATCGAGGAAGCTACAAAAATGCCAGTGTGTATATGGTTATACTGATTTGCATACACGGAGATTCACAAGCGGTACGTTGTTCCAAGTGTTTCATTTAGAATTCTCCAGTGAAACGCAGTCGACGAGTAATCATGTACGGTGACAACGCCATGATAATTGACCTATAGACTGTTCACTTTATACAGTAATGTTATCGAAAAGGTATTTTTCTTTAAGTGTTCGTTCATCCAATTTGCGGAAGATCCTTCAAGGTCACAGAGTAACTGTGCTTTTCTTGACAGTGCAAGGAAACAGTCAAATCGCTGACCAAGTAAAATCTGTCGATTTCTGAATGTATTCATCGGTTTATGGCCGATCAAAGACCGCTGGAAGTACGAATAAACTTATTTGCCTCTCATATTTAACAATAAGGCAAAATGATCGACTTTCAAGAAATGCGGGGAATCCGCCAAACTTGTAAGTAAAAATAATTAGCAGTCTATGCATAGAAAGAAATTCCCAAATGTTTAGAGTGATCTGGAAGAAGAGCAAGGCATGTGGCTTCTAGTGACCGAATCAGCTGAAGTTCTCGTATGTTTATGGATAAGTTCTCTATAATCCTTTTACGAGGAAGAACTTTATTAAACTGTTTGATTGTGGTTGATACAATGAGTAAACCTTGTCAGATTTTGCTCTTTCCAAATTTGCCCATACAGGTGTTTGGCAATCACGTAGTATTGAGGGGGAGACCAAAACGTAATTCATTGAACCACATGCTTTCATACCTTACTGCTCGATTCCACCGAGAAGAACTTTGAGACCTATCATAGACGAACACTAATAAATCCACTAGAATCTCGAGGTTTTCAGGGATGACATTTACATTTGGGGTAAAAATTGTCAGAAAAGCCCAGTATCAGTAGACTGTAACGAATCAGAATAAGAAATACCACGTAACAACAAAGTTATTGCAATGGGACTTGCACAGATATCGTGAACGTTCACAATGCCTCTGCAAAATAAAATGATCAAATTTTCGTTAGAACGAATGCCGCGTATCTAGTGAGCAGATTTGATCGTGGGTTTGGTTGCATTTTTCTTCTGAGTTCGGACAAAAAGCAAATTGCAGAGGTTACACAGGCAATTGTGAAACGATATTGCATGTAATAATTGAAACATCGAAACACATGTTGCCAGAATGATGACGGGGTACTTTGTTGCATTACGAGGCAAGACACGCAAACTGACGACTGACTGATATTTGCTAAGCTGTCAATATCAACGGCTTGCCGATTCAACATACTACCCAGCCTTTGGCTAGCGGTTAAACGCTACCCATTGAGATGTGAACTCATATATCATTTGATGGATCAGGTTTTTCGTGGCCTGTGTGCTCGCCGTGATGACAGAACAAACGATGTCACCAAGTTACTATAATGGCCTGCTGTACTGTTGTATTCTCCTGTACCAAGATGTCTGTGTGCTTAGATGGACGCTTATAACATATAGTGCAGCGTGAGGTAGACAGCGAAAAGCTTTTCTATGCGCATACCAGGCCAGACATGCCGGTAACGAACATACCGAATTCCCGATTGAAATGAGACGTGAACACAACGCAACCTTAACGAAGAATCGCGACACCTGGTGATCTCATCCTCCACTAGAGACAGCATGTGCTTTCGGCAAGCTATATTCCCTTAGGCTGTTTTATCTGATGTAAGCTCCAGGGGAGACGCATTAAGTGTTCCAAACGATCTGTGTAGCTCATGATTTACCCATACACAATCAGCGGAGACTTCTCGTAAAGTGGAAAGAGCATGCTTAGTTCGCCTTCAGAGTCATCTCTTTCCGTATCTGTTCTAGCAAACTGTATATGTCCTGTTTCTGCAACTCACTTTCACAGGTCTGTATCTGCAAGATAATCCAAGCCGTAGAAGTGCACACAGAATCGAATTCTGATGTCCTTGCCCCAGATTCACATAAAAACGGGGAAAGGAAAATAACCAGAGAACCGCCAGTTTTTTACTCTGGGTGCATGTTTGCTCGAGCTTAGAGTCGCCAGCATAATTAGAGGTTCGCGAGGCTGATGTGGGTAAGCCGGGAAATGCCAACGGATTAAACAGAGCTCTCTGTGGAGATCTGTCATCATTCATGTCCATAAATGAGTGGTTAGCCTTAACACTCCATCAAAGAAGGCTTACAGATCAGCTTATATGAAAGCAAGAAGCCAGGCAAACGCACCCACAAAACAATTTTTTCTCAGACGTTATTTTGGATTTGCAAGTAAATCACAATTACGGTGTATTTCATCGATTTGTGATAGTCATCCAGCACCAAAAAGTTCACTTAAATTCTTTTTGTACAGTTAGAACAAGCAATGTGACGAAAGAGAACAGATGAGGCAGCACATTTTGGATTTTGCACAATTAAAATCAAAACCGATTTTCTTTGCAACCCTGACGAATCAGTGTGTCAAATGTTTGCCCATTCTCCGTCCAATAATCCATTTGCTCGGTTAATCATTCGTACAGTCTGATTCTATTTCCAATCAGTGAGTACAGACCGGGTAACAATGTCTGGTCGATGCCAAACAAAAAAAGAAGTGCGTTCCATCACATTTGTTTGGTTTACCATGATGTCAAGACCCTTTGGTTTTACATAACCTGTCTGAAATACAATTGGTTCATTCAAATCACCAGGAAACTTATTATTCCGGTCTACAACGAGAGTGAACGAATTACTGCTCACAACACAGAATCCAGCATCTCTTAGGGTCTCACCATCGCGATTCTTGTCGCGATGTCGTTTCAAAAGATTTATCAAGCAAGTATATCGAGCTCCCAACGACAATTTTCAAGAAAACGACAGCAGCAATTACGCAAAGCGTTGCAAAAAGGATTTTAAATTCACCTCTTCACAAGTCGAACAATGTAACAGGGCAAGATTTCCAAAAGGGTATGAAAAACTATGTAGACTGAGTTGACATGACTGGTTACTTCCGATTTGGTGTCGAAATATCAGAAAAAGTGCGTCAATTTTCGCTTTCGAATCCGTTCTCACA
>LUCM01003006.1:337367-392978 GCA_008360955.1 Fasciolopsis buskii | reverse complement strand
TGGAATTATTTGTAGGCGTGTAACTCATGGTGATCGATGGACCGATACTGCTAGGGAGTGCAGCCGCTAAGCAGATGAACGATTAGGGTTCTTAACAAAAGTATTTGGTTCTGACGAGAACCTGACCGTAAAGCAGCTGGGAATAGCTGAGGGGGAGCCCATCTACTTGGATCAATTATTCTCTCACTTGTTTCTCTGACTGAGCTGCAAACTCAAATCAACCCTGGACTTGGAGGACCAGGAGACTACTTCGTCAGGCCTCTACCCATTGACCTTCCAGGCATGATTGGATCTTCAGCTTGAGATAAGCCATCCTGCATAGTTCGTGGGATCATGGAGACACGCAAGCCGTCACACCACGTCAAGCTGCAGTCTCGTGACTTATACAAGAATTTATCTCCTTGATGAACTCCTCGGGAGAACGTAAAAAGAGTTGGTTTCAATAGGACCACGCTGGGGTGCATCATATTTCCCCTGGAACAATGAATGCGGATGGCGCGCCGGCTTATTCCGCAAAGCCCGTTTGGTTATAGTTGAACTTTGCCAGGAAAACATTAGGGCATTTATTTCTATCTCTCATGATCAGTATCCTTCATCAGTACAGTAAAACTAATCTGATGACTTCATTTTGTTAGCTATGAAGTTCAAGAAGTGATCCACTTGGGTCGATGGCGACGTAGGAGCAATGATAATCTCCACTGTTTTAGCCTAGGCACACGATGGATTTGGGTGGAGAGATACAAACTAGAAACCGACAGAACTTGCAGCAGAGGATGGGGCGAAACTGAAACAGTAGTGTGTTTTGGTTGACCGAAGGTTATTTTCAACACGAGGGAAAGTTGATGAAAGGGTGTTTAACTAACGGGTCACATTAGTGAGTGATGCAAATGACACCTTACAGATGAACTGACTATAAAAAGCTGCTGCTTGTAGAAATGTATAGGTTTGCTTGAGCAGCGTTCTTCCATTTCTTCAGATTCCACCGGTCTGCGGATTTCTGAAGGGCACCTGTGATGATCAGGACCCGTATTCACGACTATGATCCGCAGTGTCGTCAAAGTTGGCGATGAAGATCTTTTGTTCTTGTGATGTAAACGTTTGAATTCATCACACGTAGATGACAAACTGCGATCGGACACGTCTAACAATTTTTACCATTCACGGTTGGGTCCATAGCGAAGAGCGCCCGAAAACGGAATGACCGATCCCTGTTCCACTAAGCAAATGAACTCCCTCTTACATTCCATTTCGTTAGGGTTCTCACCATCACCTGAACTTTTGGTGTGCTCGACCCATCTCACCTGGTTCGTTTGCTTCCTGATTTTGCCGGTCACTTTGATTTATGAGCTCGTGAATGATCGTGATAACCACAGTTTAGCCTAGCTCATTTGCCTAGTTAAGTGAGAATCAAGGTCATCATGTGTGGTACCCGACTGTCTTGAATCACTCAGGTTTTTCAGATTTATCTGGGCCCATCTGAGTTCATAAACGGTGACGCAATCCCGATTGAGTCACAGACGGCATCCACGTATGTGTGCATGTATGTATGTATGTATCTATGTATGTATGTATGTATGTATGTATGTATGTATGTATGTATGTATGTATGTATGTATGTATTTATGTATGTATGTATGTATGTATGTATTTTCGTCCCACACCATTTATAGACCTTTTTCATTATCGTGGCGCACACTCTGGTACTGCACGCGCCTATTATCCATTGTTGGTTCCTCTGTTCATGAATACACACACACACATACATAAGTGATTGTAAACAACATGCATTATCCAGTTTATCGACTGATCAGTGACTTTGAAACATCTTAACACGAGTTTGATTCGCTTTAGTTAAGCCCGAGGACGTCTGTCGTGAGCTTACAGCAGTCACCTACGTTTGGCCTCGTAGGGGTACTAAATCTCTGCCATCTGAATTTCCCTCGAGTGCAGCACTACTATCAAGACTTGGTGTGAACGCGTCCCAGTCACACTTCTCCAAACCACAAAAATCACTGTCCAGTGGACGGTTGGCACAGTTACGTTTTTGAAAATCTGTGATGGCGTCACAGCCACGCGTTCATTTGGACAGGGTAATCTCCGTCGCTGTCAATAACGGCCCGAAAAATAACATCGAAAACTTAACGGTCTAATTATCAAATGTTGCAAATGTTGCCGAGTTTCGTAAGGTAGAAATAAGTGAAAGTGCACAGTTCTGAAGTGGCACCTGACCGAAAATCGTCCCGTAATCCTCAGTCGGTGTTTCAGCCCTACTCTAATTCATCCGAGAGTCGAAGTTCAAAACTGATAATGAAGGACCTAAATTAAGTTACCGAAACCTCCACCCCCAACTTATCCTTGCTCCTCAAATTGTTTTCTGCCTTACTTGCCAACATACTGAACCAAACAACGGACACCGACCTTGCGTGATTGTGTAACTGACAGTCCATGGATTGACCTTCCGTCGACTGGTATGTACGGTGATTATTTCACCGCCTTTGAGTATCACTAGACCGTTGCGCTTATTTGGTTTCTTAAATTGCAAGCTTCACCTGATTCGACTACATTTGTTTGATTCTAATTCATAGAGTGGCAATCTCCATGTTTGTACGGTGCTTGCTATGGCTGTGACTAGTTTACAAGAGCCGTGTTAAACCCCAGAACTGCACGTCTGGACCTCGTAACAATCAGGGCCTTCATTGATGTCAGTTACCGATTTAGTTGATCCTATATTTTTCAGAATAAGGAACGTCTTTTTCTTCACGTTCATTCATTCGCATCCACGGTACGAATGTGAGTATTTTTTCCAAACTCAAATCAAAAGGATTAAAGCTTTTAGTTTTAATGCAGAATCCCGTACTAGGGGCGAGCTGCCTTATCATTGTTGAATCGCCTAACCATTTCTAGTGATTGATTATCCACAAATCGTCGACATTCCTCTCCGTAGGACTTAATCATTTTTCCATTGGCAAATGATTATCGAAGTGATGAGGACTTCAGATTTTCTCAAGGTCAGCAAAACCTCACCGAGCAACTATGTGAATAAGAATAGGCTCAGGGATTTCCAGTCCGTATGACAAAAACTTGCAATCGCGCAAGAGTTGGAGTTCTGAATTCTCCATTGTTGACTACAAGGCGTGAGCATTACATGGCAGAATTTGTGTCCGTAGCGGCTGATTCAGAATACGATGAATGCAGCACAAAACTTCAAGACGATTCACTACTGCCACTTGTTTGGTAACGCAAAACCGCGGTCTTCACAAAATCCCGTATTCTTTTTACAACGCCTGGGTTAAAGTAGAATCATTCTCAATACATTTCCTGCTGAAAAATAGTTAGAATACGAGTGTACGGGTTTCCCTGTCGCTGCCTGGAACAGATTAATTGTAATTTCCAACACAACTGTTTATTGCATTCTTCGTGGACAATAACAGAATCCAATGCCAATGAAGGGTAGAAATATCTTTAACTCACATTGGTGATACCAGAAAACATTTTTTTCTTACTTTCCCATAACCGCTGAATTAATGGCTCCGATTTTATAAGTAGGATCAAATTTGAATCTATTCCGGATTTTGCAAACGGTGACAAAATTTGTTGCACTTAGTTCTCAGTCGCTTACATGGCTGACTGATCTTAACAAAACTATCTATGCTTGCTACACAGACATCCTTAAAAACTGTCCGCGTCTGGGTTCCAGTAGCCGATGCGACCATTAAGGTCTGGGGAAGACAGACCAAACTGTTTGTTTTTTCATCCTATTTACCCATTGGCACGTGGTAGCTGCTGCGGTCAATGAACGTTTTGTCACGTGCTCACCAGGGGAGAAATTAAGTCGCAGGGCTTACCAAGGTCGTACTTGTCCGAGAATGGGCCACGCCACATAAAAACGAACGTCATCTTTATGTGTGCGTGTGTGTGTATGTGTATGTGTTTAGGCTTTACGTTTGTCTGGTGAATCAAGCAGCCTTTCACGGTCCTGTCGAGTCTCGAAAACCGTTGCGCTGACTTTCGACCGCCTCAGACTGGTTGAGTGTGATCTGGGGAAGGAACGCTAGAGAGAGAAAGAGAGAACAGGCGCGTTCCGAATTTTGGACTCGAGTTCGGTCGACGCGTTTGGGCGTTCGCCTGGAATGACTCTACTGTAATTCGTTAAGGGGACAACAAAGAACTGTAATGATGTGAGTGAGTGCAACCGAGTGTTGTGCGAAATCAACTAGTTTGAAATTCAAGTGGTCGGCCGACAGTAGCTTAAAGTTGGCGCCCTGACGTAATACATACAGGAGGAACAGGAGACAAACTCCGAGATGGTTGGTGCGTTAATTTTGAAAGGTGTGTGGACTTCTTCGGTTGTCAAATTAATGGCAAATGAGAAGGATTTATCCCCAAACCACCACAAAAGCCTCGGAAAACGATTACCATATTGACAGAAAGTTCAGTGGAACGGATATCGGTACGGAGTTTGTCGAAAAATAATGTTCTGTATGAAATATCGTGTACTGTCCTAATGTCAGACCAGGAATGTCGGCAGTCAGTTAACGCTTTAATTACCACTGGTAACCCTTCACAGGAATCTTTTGAATCCAGGTCATGTTATTGAGTATTAAATCCTTACAAAGCGGAAACAAATGGATTCCCGATGCACATGAGCACACTGTGAAGCTAGCGGTACGTTACACAATAAAAATCGAGTATTAATTATCAGATGTTTTGATCTGTAAATATACGCATGTGAAATGGAAATACAGTGGAATATGATGGACACTTTATATTTCCTCCAGCCTCCCGTTTGATGTGGCCTGCAGTTCTGATGGTAATTAGCAAATTTCTGTATCCCACCGTTGCATGGTCCGTAAGTTCGAAAGTGTGAAATTTTGTCTTTTCGTACACTAATGAAAATCAAGGTTTTTTAAAAAGCCATGGGTTATTATGCGGTAGTATTTTCATCCAGCTTGGGGCGATGTGTGATGCGGCCATTTACAGGGTCGAACAGTGCAAATTGACCATTTTGGCCAGTTTATTAGTATTTTCCTTGTTTAATCAAAAGGAGTGAATCAGAGGCGGTAAACCAAACCATTGAAAGACAGCAGAAGTCCACTTTGAAAGGGGAATGGGGTGGTGTCATAGCTTATTACCGGACCGCTGGCAGCCGGTAAGACTGGACGAATGCGATCATTCACGGGTGGCTCAGACACAAACTAATGAGAATGTTTGAAAAAAACATCAATCAATTCGGAAGCAGTTATTTTAATAAGAAGTTTCGTTACTGACTAAGGCTTGTGTTGACTGCAGGGCACATTCTGGACGGAGCTAGTGCGTCCACTATTTGCCAAATTAATTCATACGATTACAGCCCATTCTTACTGATCGTCAGTTACTAACACTAAACCCAACCATGGACCGATGTAACTAGCATTTCGTATACCTAACCTGAAAAGTATGAGCATCGAGACCAGACCGATAGTTTCATTTCGTTCATTGTTAGTTTTCACTTGGATCAGGTGTGAAATTTGGACTGGTTCATCCCAGGGTTAGAGTAGACCCATCCCAGTCTGAAATCGGATTTCCTCGTCAACAAACATGTTGGACAGTCACATCTACGACCAAGACATGTGTACCACAAACGAATTGAACCAGTAGTGTAGCGCCTTCTCGTGAAAATGAACTTATGGGATCCCAGTTTCATCCAGTTCCTCACTTCAGTGTGATTTTCTCCGGACTGATTTTTGGAAAGGCATAGCTCTTATGATAGTAACTTATAACACCCTGCTAATTAAGCTGAAGTTCAGTGTAAGAAGTGTAATTCTGTTGGATTGACTTATTTCGCAGACATTTCGGTTTGGAAGAATCTCCGTGAAGTTAGTTAAATTCATTCGAATTTAACTCAGTGAATTAAGATGCGAGCACAGACAGAGTTACCAATTTATACCACAAATGTATCAAATACAAAAAAGCTTTGCGAGTTTATAACTAAAGAATCTAAAAGGCAGACAAAAGGAAAGGTTGACGGCTTTATTGTTGCACTTCCCTGGTAGTAAAGAAATACAGGATATCAACTCATTTAATTGTTCTCGTTTATTTAGCTTCATATATCCACCATAACATGGGAGTGGAATTTTCTCTTTCTCATTCTATTCACACTGATCATCCGATTTTTATAGAACGAGATACCCACCTGCTTACTGCGTATCCAAAATTCGACGCTTCGATGTAGTGACCCTCCTCACGCTTACTGGGCAGATGCTCTACCTCGGAGCTGCTGTTGACACGACTCTCAGACGTAAATCAAGCAGTGAAAATCCAGCATTGCACGAACAACTATTCCAGTGGTACACAGCGACTAACCCGGCTTTCGTCACTGGAACAGTATGTAGTAAAGTATGTTCAATCGGGATTCAGTACTTTTAATGAAAATAGTAGAGCAAACTGACAACGAGAGCCACCTTAGTTGTAAAAATCTACGTGTGTTGACATCGTTATTTTACATGGGGACTCAGATGAACTATAAGCAGGCAAGAGACGAAAACTAGGGTGAAACAAAGTGGAAAGAATATCGACACAATTTCTCCGAGGTAACAATGAGCTGTCCATTGTAGCATTGATTTTGGTGGAAAATTCCCACATGTCTTCACCAGTGTTCCACGTGGTGTGATTTGCAAACGAATCATGTGCTTAAGTCAAAGAAACCAGTGGCCTGGTAATCAAGCCAACTGCCCGTCAAATACGTTTTCTGTTCGTCCGCAAACTCAGTTATTCTGGGGTGGTGGTACGGTGGTACGGTCCAGGTGTGGTGGAACGAACAGCTTTAGCTTGGCTAGTTGGAAAGGTGAACATCATGGGATGGTTGTTTAGGTTTTGTTTATTTTGTGGAACTCCACTGCTTCCCGGTGAGTTTATTGTGCTTAGGATTGTTATTCTTAATCGACCCAACTTCCCTACAAGTTATACATTTGTAGAGATACGGATATCAGAATGATATCATTGGTGAGGTAATTACACTCGCTCACACGTATAATTTATGCTATAGGTTAACTCTTGTAAGTAGGACGGTCATCTGATGACAGTACATTTTATGCGCCCCTTGTCCGTGCTGGTTATCACGGCGATTCCAAAACGTGGCTATCCCTAAGCCAGTAAGTAGTCTGGAGATGACCAGTAGCCGACGTGATACGATGAGTCATAAGATGAACCTGTTCTCAGAGCTATCGCAATTGGCAACTGCACCATTAACAGTGAATTGATTCACATTTTTATGCCATTAAGTTGATGAATCCAGTGAGATAAAGAACCAATTGAAAATGCCGATGATGAAACTTATCGCTGTTTCAAAATGGGACGGTAATCTGGCAATACACCCAACGGAAATTCAAAAGAGTTGCCACTATATCAATAAATGGTTCAGTTCTATACTGCTATGACTTCGTCGTGTCCGCCACAGCTTAATGGTCTGTTTAAAGTCAGGATGTAGGAGATTGAAGAGTTTCCAAATTATGGAGCTTTTGAAGATATGGTCAGCCTCTCGAACGTTTAATCATCTGGGTTATCCATGTTGGAGTTAGTTGATTAAACGGGGGAACAAACGATATACAAGTCCCGTTATGATAGGAATTAAAAAGGTAAATCAGTACCCCTCAATATTAACGTCAAAATCTCCAATAGTCAAGGGCGAAAAATCTTTCGTCTCTGCTGTCCATTCTAGATTCCCAGTATTCTTGAATAACCGGAGATGTAAATGCTCAAATACGACAGATGTATAGTGTTTATAGGATGGGCTCCAGGCACCGAAATCCAGCCGAATATGACAGAAGGCAACCGGTGGTAGGATGAGCTGAATCTACAATCTTCGCATTGCGACTTTCCGAGATTACTCTTTTGACGACTGCTTTTACTACGAATAGTTAGCAGCTTATGTAACTCTATGGCAGTAAAAGTTTTAGACTGACATTGAGAGACATAACGTCCCAAAGAGGTCAGTTCTCATAACCAGCCGGGTGATAATAAATAGTCCAGAAAATGAAATTCTAACATCCAGATTTCAAGTTGGTAGATGGAAGGCTCATTTACCTAGTAAAACTCCTGGATTTCATGACGATTTCATCAGCTGATGCAAACGGTAAAAGAATTTTGTTGTCGAAGTCACACACTTCAGTGAACTATTAGGAAAACAGTTCAGGGAAAATGATTCCTAAATATATATATCTATAAAAAGAAATTGCAAGTAGTATCTAGATGCATCAACAAAATATGTCAAGGAGAACGCGAATGGTTTCACGGATATTGTCAATCGAAGAGTCAGATGCAGAGCTCCGAATTGATATGTCTGTCTCATGAGAATCGAATGTGTAGCATCAGCAGTGTGCATGGAAGCTGTTCATGGAAAAGTCGACAGAAGAACGACAACTGTGATGCGTTGATAATTCTTTGTCAGTTGGGCTGAGCCAACCTGAGGAACGAGGGCAAAATGCCCCAGAATATTTATGTATATATAGCGAAGCAGCGAGTAATATCTGGATGCGTGAACAAAATTTGCCCGGGAGCACAGGACCGGTTTCGCGGTTATTTTCGCTCGCCAGGTATGCGTACCCGGTGCTCTCTTGTCCAAACAAAGAATTATCAACGAATCACAGTTGTGGTTCTTCTGTCGACTCTTCGATGAACAGTTTCCATGCACATTGCTGATGCTACAGATTCGATTCTGGTGAGGAATATCAATTCGGAGTGTGCAACTATGTGGATGTTTGGACAAGAGAGCATCGGGTACGCATACCTGACGAGCGACAATAACCGCGAAACCGGTCGTGTGCTCCCGGGCATATTTTGTTCAAGCATCCAGATACTACGTGCTGCCTCCATACATAACCATATATGCATATAAGTATATGTATATTGTGTGGCATTCTGCCCTTGTTCCTCAGGTTGGCAAATGGCGTAGTTTTGTATCGAGAAGTCGATGTGCCATGTATTGGTTTTAATTGTGAATGATATAATGTTAATAACATCGTTGGTAGATGTAATGTACCAACGTTTCTCCTACCGTGGGTAGTCTTTCTCAAGACAAGTTTTATAATCATATGCATCGATTTGGATTGATGAATTACTCTGACCAAAATCTTCAATGTGGACACTCTTCTGTTTCTGTCCAATCAGCTAAAGTTGGAAGGATTTTGTAAATGACCCCAGGTTAGCCAACAATAAGGGGCAGCTGCTTGAGAACGACAGAAGTGAAAGGCCACTTTGCTTCGGAGCGATGCGTCATGCAGGGTAAATTGGCAGACTTCTCTGACGTCAGGGAAATAATTCACGGATTTGTAACGAGCTACATTTTAAGTTATAGGGCAACTACGCAGCTAAGCCCCCCTAGTTCGCGGATTGACTGAAGGTGGTATTATTTTGTTACACATTCAGAGGTGAGCAAAGGAATGCTCGGAATGAATACCATACAAAAGACAGTGGGCCCGTTAGATGGGGACAGTTGGTAAGTGAGCTTTGATTTGAAAAATACCTACTACAAATAGAGAAAAACAGTCGTACTGACCGCATAGAGACCATTTTGATCATTCGCGCTTGATTAAACGGGGTGGGACTGAACGTGAGTCAAGAAGATCGATTGAAGCCGCTAGTTAGCCACGGCTTTAGACTGATTTTAAGACACATCTGGAACCTGTATTGGTAACAGCTTTCAAGCGTAAACTTCAAGCGTCTTTTTTGCGTTTTGCAACCTAATTACACTTCCCCCAATGCTGATCAAGGTACTCTTTCGCGAGAAATGGCCGACTGATTGGTACCAACTCAGATGACAGAAACAGCGGGATACCGACAAAATTTCCCCATCCGGACATTACAGGCGCGGTTTCCAGGCGGAAATTTGTGCTCACAGAAATGCCGACGACGGACAGAACAGGGAAGCTACGATATTGGTTCTAACTTATTTTTATGTTAAGCAGCCATGTAAGAGCAGGTGGACGAAGTTCTGTGCAAGCATAGGGTTAACTATCTACGCGTCATCAGGATAGCTTAGGTGGATGACCGATTTTGAACGTTTACTAGACACAGTGCACATGTGCGCAAGTTAGTGAATAATAAGTGCATTTCTACCTGGTCTTCCAAATCACTCGGTGAAAATTACTGGAAATACTGTGAGATATAGTTTAATTTAAGTCTCTCATGGTTCCTTTAGTTGAAGTGACAGATTCCGAATATTCTTTGGGGACACTGGTGTCCAGGTGATAATTCTGATTAAATCTCTTCCACAGACATCACCCAGTTCGGCACAATGGTGTGGGCATGTGCGTTTGGTTTATGAGAACGGGTGACCTGGAGGTAAGTTCAAAAATGTACGGAAGATATTTCTTTATTCATAAGTCAGGTTGAGGTCGGGGTCTTTAGGAGTCTGACCTGAATTGCTTGAAATTGTGGATACATTTGACAACCTAACTGCGGTGGTGGCGATTATTGGTGAAGTTAACGGAGACATCACGAAATGCATTACCGCCACCAAGATACATTGGTTACTTTGGAATTTCTTCTTGTCTGGATGAAAAGGAGGTAAAAATGAGAAAGAGGGCAGTTCCAATAAGAGTGCAACAAACCTATTCCATCGTTTACATTACTAATACCGGGAACACAAGGAGAACGTGGAACTTTTCCACGATAAGCTGCGTACAACGTTAAGAACAACAAGTCATGCTGATCACACATTTTAAAGTGTATTCTTATTAAGATTATTGCATTGCTATTTTTGCATGAGGCATGTGACAATCGGACAGAAAATGGTCGGTGACTATCGGCTTGTTGAACTGAGCTTGTTTTGTGGCGCCATTTGATGTGGTATCGAAGTGGCACACTGATCACGGTCGAAAAAGGTCATTTCACAAACACAGCACTAGGTAAATAGGTAACCCTTCTACGACACAATTCTTGATGCAGCCCATCCCCATGAGAACCCTTGGTTCCTGGCTCAATATGGATTTAAGGAAATGTTCTGGGCTCGCTTGTTCTGTTTTGGTTTGGTTGCAAGTGATGCGTGCATACTCGCGCAACAGGACCAGCGAGGTCCGAGAAAAGAAATTTGCCGATGATGCACTCCAAAAAATCCCATTGCTGATCATATGCCTACAAGTTAACAAAGATGAATTGCATTTGTGTGGTGTGGTCGAAATATCTGCCATATGTGACACATGAAACTGTTTAAATCCAGTCGTCTGCTTGGTTGCACAACTGCCCGGAGCTCACCTGTGTTGTTTGATTACAAGATTTTCTACAAAAGACCGTGATCCCTATTTCCTTTTACAAATGACATCATAAATTATTAAGGTATGACAACAGCCCGCTTGATCAGATTAAGAAAGAGCCCGCACACAGATGGACATGGGAGACAGACCCGAGATTCACAAAAAGGCAAACAGTTGAGCCTTGCCTGGTTCGCTTGCTGCATTTCAAGGAGGCAGATTCAGTCTATTGGAATCGTACAAAATAACTGCTAACTAATCAAATCAACCAGAACATTCTTTCGTAAGTACTCCAACTTTGTTTTCGGGTCTGACCCCATTGACTTTGCGATGAGTGAACTCGAGGCATCATGTCAGTTACTCCTGACAACGACGGATGTGCGTGTATATGACTAAGAGTGTTAATTAGTTGTCTGGTAAAAGTCTCATCAGTTTGTGAACATTTTCCTGCAGTTTTAGCCTAATCCCACTTGTTTTTTCTAATTCCGCTGTATTTGCACGCTTTGTTTCTCGTAGTACTCCGGGATGTCGTCAAGTTATTTTTCACTAATCCTTGCCACTTACAACGAACTATATCGCTGAACAGACAGTTATATCGAATACAGAACAAAAAGATATTATATCCAATCGTTTTTTTTAAAAGACATTTTCTCAATAAGTTTTATCTCCACTTTCTGAGTTCGAATATTAATTGAATGGAAAATCGGATCACGGAAGTTCATCTAATTAATCTTCCCCGGAAAGTGAACGTATCGAGTGGTTAAAAAGCAACTGAAATATTCTAGTACCTTGGAGTCTTCTTATTTTGACCAATCTTACATTTTGTTTAGTATCCTTGTTGCAATGAGAATTCTGTTTATTTGGGCACATTTGAACAGTGTCTGCCTTCGATCACATTGGTCCATTTAGTGATTAGGGATTTCGTCAATCACTGAATTTTGGCACCGCGCTTCCACCGTTGATCGAATATGCGTGGTAACGCTTGGCCCTGAGACCTGGTGGAATGAGCTTATGGCGATAAAATAGGAATCGAAGATGAGCTGATGGACTCGTTAGAAGCACACGATTGTTCTCCCGAAATATGTTTTCAAACGAGAGTTCTTTGTAAGACCGTCAGCCTCGATAACCACAGATTTGAAAAAGCAGCTAGGATCCAATTTTATACGCTCATTGATCAGAGTTTCGTACCCCTCAGGGTTTCTCTAACGTAGATCCTTTTGAGAATATAAAATCCAATAAGGCGTGCAGAGAATGAAATGTTTGAACGCACTGTGGCGTGTCTTCGTAAATGGACTGATGAAGTAGACGTGGGGCAAATGAATAGGTTTGCTTCCACTCACTGGTTCAAGTCTCAGCATGAGCGTAGCGACTTATAACATTAATCACAATATTAAGTTAACATCCTAAACGCAATATTTCCCTAACTGAGCTTTTCCCTTTAGGGTCTTATGGCGGTGTACATAAAGTAATTGGACGGAAAACTATCGTATGTCTCCCCAAGTGAGTTTAGAAACGGGTGAATATGATTGCCGCTACGTTTGAGAAGCTCAGCAAACGTTCAGACAAGCCTTCCAGAAATCCTTCTAATAGCTCACTGTTTACACTGCGCCAGATGACCTACTTTGCACGAAGCCTTTGGGAAAAGTCCAGCCGTCCGAATTTTGATTGTTTTTCCAAGATTATTGAAGCCATGATCACGCACCCTCATTGACCTTGAAATGGATGAGGTAGCTTGTAAGCAACCGAAACAAAAGTGTTCTTGTCATGGAGGGGAAGGGAGAGATCGAATTCAGCACTCCCTATCGGAAGAAGTGGAACCAAAATGTTCTGTTTGATGACCCAAACACAAGGTAACCACATGGCTCAGCTGATCATGATCTCTTTTGTTGGAATTTCTACGGAAGCCATGGCCATAGTTAAATCTCCCTAGGAAACGTGGAAATAAAGAGGGAGGAAAAAAGACAGAAATACAGGTCGACACATTTGGCCATGTTCACATTTGGTCAGCTAAGGTATCCTTTGAACTCAAGTCTTTCAGATCAGGAAGCTGCACGGAAGTTTTGAAACTTGGCTAATTCAGGTCGAAATAGTGTGGAGTTGAAACAACACCATATAATTGTTTAATTCAGGTTCAACCAACTTGTAACATGCGTAGTTTTCGGCACCGTTGTCATTAACTTATTGTTGTTTTACATTCGGGAGCAAAGATACACTCATATGACGTCACTTGATTCAGTTTGAAGCACACGTCTATTGAAGTAAACGAGCAGAAATACCAGTCCGACAATTTACACAGAAAAGCGTTGCTTAGAACTGTAGCATTTGTTTTGGGTTTCTTCAGTTCGTACTGGTTACTGTTAGTCTCGATTATGGAGATACCTAACAGTGATCACACTCATTCACACAAAAATGAGACTGGTAGTACGTTGATAAAAGTGCGTTTCTCATATTGACCATTGTGTACTTATAAAATCCGCACAAGTCTTCCCTTGCATAGACACTTTTCTTCTTCACATGTGGAACCCTGCCACTATCGTCTTACTGACTTGAAACTGCGAAAATTCACATAGCCATAAAAGATGGAATTTTGAAGTTAAACAAACTGTCTTGTGTTCCAGTTCATTTAGGTAGAAATCTTGTACAATCAAAATTCACACGAAAAACTCAATCAATGTTCGATGGAATGAGTTTTCGGGCAGTTGTCTATGAACTGGTCTGCCTTGAAGGCATTGTCGAACCTGGACAATTTTTGTACGCACAGTGGTGGAGAAAAACCAATGTTTTCCTCGGTAGCCAAGGGCAATTAAACTAACAAGTGTTTTCCCGAGGGCTCACAAAGATTTTGTGTTGAATGTGGAACGACATCTTTGAATTTAGATCCTTCTCTTGTTGTGCTTTGAACAAACATAGGGAGTGGAGGAAATCAACAGTGGGTGTAAGAGAATTTCACTAATACATATATTTGTGTGCAGATTCTATCCCCGACGGACGGCGATCAACCACAACTGTTCGTATCCCTAAGATTATCAAGTTCGGTATTGTAGCCGAACTTTTTGGTGCCATTGTTCCGAGGTCCTGTGGGTTCAAGCTGATAGAACTTGTCACTTTCTGATGTCTAGATTAATCCCATTGTGCTAACGACAGTCCATTTCAATCCACCTCCAAACCAGTCATGCCCAACTTAGATCTCACATCTCCGGTTTATCATGTCAGCATAACCTTGGACAAGTCACCCAAATCTGTGATGTGTTTTTTCTTAGACTTCTTGTTCGGCTTTGAGTCTATTCCACAATCCATACCCCTTTGCAGACTGGAAGAGCCTCGATATCCCTGGGGCCCCCACTGACTACTTCGCTAGCAGAATTAAACGCTCCCAGCTGGGCCATAACATATCTGCACCGCTAGTTAATAATTCAAGAGTTCCCCGAGTAGACAACCTACTTATTTATTTTCGGCATAGATGGGCAGCCGATCAACGAATTTCTCGATCTCTTATTGAACTACTTTGCGGACCTTGAACTCGCTCAATCCATATCTGGAATCGAGGACTTTCACAGTAATTTATTCCAAATTTACAACTACTCTATTTGTTCTGGATTAAACCTTAATTCATCCGAATGTCATCTGCGTTTGGTCACATTTTCACAATCTGTTCACCCATCTGATCTTTTATTTCTTCGCACAAAACCACTTATTAGGATAAATCACGTCAATTCCACATGAATTACCATGAAAAAATCCAATTAGGCATTTGATATTTCCTTCTACCTCTTTGTATGAAACGGTTCTTGGACTTCAGGGGTATACAGAACGAGATTTCCCTTGTATTTATCAGTTTTTCCCGTTCTCTTTTATTGTTGCTTGACATTTCTCTGGCTTGTTAAAGATCCCATAACCATTTGCTGGGGCGTACTTTTCGTACCAATCATTGAACTAGCTAACACTATGTGATATGCGACTGTGTGCACAAGGGATTCTCTTAGACGCTAACCCTCCTGCACGAAATGATCATGTCCTGACATGTCTCACCTTCCGTTCCATACTCAATCCTAATTTTAACCACCTAGAGGGTCGTCTTCGCTGACTTTTGCAGCAACTTTTCATAACCCAACAACATTATTCACCTGATTTTTCATGCCCAGTAATACTTTGAGGTAACGAAATTCGGAACAGCGGGCGTAGCAATAACTTCTTTACGAATAATAATACATTCATTATGGTGTTATCCCTAGTCTGCCTAATTTAGTTTGCTTTGTCGACCGTCACCGACTGATTTACACAGTAATAGATAAATATGATGCAAGCATATTTGCCCAGTAAGTTTTGCTTAGGCGAATAGATTGATGTTGATTCACGTTGTTCGTTTGATAGTCCTTTACTCAACAACCTTAGAATTACAACCGCTAAATGCATTGGTTCAGCATGAAGTGCCGCTTCCGCTTCACGATTCATGCCAGAATTATAACCGAAATGTGAACGTATTGTTTCTGTGTACTTGAAGCAATACTTACCCTACAGTTCTTTTCAGTCTACCATGCCCAAAAGACTCGCCCATTTTCGCCGGAAATGAATGGCATATTTACGATGAAATTCTCACGGGATATCAAATGTTTGCTCATCCATGAAAAGCAAACATTTTACCCACAATTTGCCACTCGTGAAAGTGCAATGGAATTGCAGGAACTAATTAGGAGTTTTCGTGATTCTTATTCAGTTAGATGACTTCTAGCACCATGCTGTACCAGTCGTGCATTTAGTAGTAAAACCAGGGAAGAACACGTGTAAACTACAGAGTACCTCCTTCTAACTGTGTCGTGCCGCAAGAGCAATTCGAGAATATGGTTGATATTGAAGCTGACCTTGGAGCTGCTTCTGCTGTCCATCAGTACCAATCTGCTGTTCGATGTTCTAATGGATGATCTTTTATGAGTGCAATGCTACATTAGCCCGACGAATTCCCTGGAGAGAAACATGATGGATGTGATTTTATCTCAACTATTTCTTTGAAAACTCTCCTTGGTGGGAACACTTGATCTCCCTTTCGTGAGTTTCAGCAGCTTGCAGCAGTTTAGTTGAGTTCCGTGATTAGCATGGACGACCGAATGCAGTAGTATTTATTACCTTCAAATCGACTAGGCCTTCAACCACTTTATCGTCCCATAGTAGCATTGTATTCCATGAATCACCAAGAAATGAGTATGACAGTGAGTTTGGGATGAATCTGTTACATTTAGAAACGGATCGCGTTACAATCTAGCTAATGTGGTCAGTACAAATAAACCCATTAACTTGACCGCACGATTGTTTTGCATGATGAATACATATTTGCAGAGATTCCGTCGATTGTAAATCCTACTACTATCCAATATTTAGTTTTCGTTGGAGAAATTCTGCTTCTAGATGTAATTGCTATAACTCCCAACCTTCAATTACAGCCTTTGTAAATCGAAGTCATCTTTCTATTTTCCTTTAATCAGCTGTTGAATCAAAAGGATCTACCTATGAGGATACAGTCTAAAAGAAAATAGTGTATGGCCTTGAGTTTTCGGTCAAAATTGCTTAAACGATTCAAAAGACTGCATTCGAATCTGCGACCGCTACGAGGGGACCTGAAATGGTACTGTGCGTAAACTGAGAATGTCGCGAATCTGCATTGCAGCGTCTAGACACTAATTACCATTATTATGAAAATAAGTAGCGTGATATTTTCAAAGATATTCACCAACGCCTACGGGCTCTGGTACGACTGGGGATGCGATGAGGCTGGTCGAAATATTGCAGATTTAATTATTGCGAAGATTTTATCCTTATGGGAATAATTGATGATGTGCCTGCGCTGCTTTCGAAACATGCACGATGACTTCAAATAGCTATCTTTCACTCCGAAGTCTAGGAATAAGTTATGTGATTAAAACCCGACCATGATGTCTAAACCCCTTAGCTTGCCCCTTTCCATCCAAGCTGTTTGGATTACTCGCGAAATGCTTATTTTCCATATGGAACCATGAAAGTAGTACATAAACAAAGCAGGTTTCTGTTGGGTGTATCAGCTTAGGTCACAAACGTTCACTCTGTCCACGAAATTATTCACCATGTGATATTAAAGCTGAACTGACTATTAAGAAACCATGGAATCGCTGTACAGCTGTTTCCACCTTGTTAGCTTTCGTCAGTAGTGTAGATACACTGCACTCGAAATGGGAAGCAAACTTAGGACGAACGATTTTGAGGCGGACACTTCAGCCACCGAGCAGACTGTCAGCGGTTTATTGAACTTCACCAAATTTTAATTTTGCATCTACCCGTTAATGATCTGTAGAGCCAAGGGTCACTAGCGCAGAGCAATGGACTCTTACTTATCGACGATCATGCGGGAAGTTTAGCAAACCTCTGAAAGCCTACTTGGTAGCGTACTGACTAGGGCTTTCGATACACAATCGTTCACCCTGGCTTGGAGCCCCGATTCCGGCGAGACTAAGGCTAAAAACTGTACAGCGATTCCGTGGTTTATTAATGGTCATTCGAGAGATGATACCACGCGATAAATGAACTCGTGAAAACATTTCTACTACTAGCATGTCATATACATTCTCAGTTATGCCTTCATTTATCCGAACGTGTGATTTCTCATATTTTTATGATTTGTAACTTAAATAGTTTAGTTCACACCAAATTTACCATGGTAATTAATTCCATATGGTTCGGGGATAATAAAATGTAGGCACCTTTCCAACGGCTGTATACTACTGTCAGATCTGCTTTCTTTTGTCCAATAGCATGCAGACAACTATCCGCAGTCAGAGAAGGAGAAGTTTCTTTGTGTTATAAGCTGTTTTCCTATCATTCATGCCTTGCTCATTGAAAATGTCAAACGGGCAATGTTTGTGGTAATTTTTTGTTGATTTATCACTATTTGATGTCGAATTTGTTCTTCTGGATTATCTACCCCGGAGCAGTTTATTTGGTTCAATGATAATTGCTTGTGCCAAATGAATCTGTGGCTAATTTCGCGAATTATCATCGAAATAGAGCCCAGATATGGGAGATGAAAAATAAGTGGCCTGTCGGAATGCACGGATTTATGGACAGTTTGGTCGAACGCTAATCACTCGAAAATGCACGATCATGAAATATTAGTGTGATCAGCACGGGGTGGGTGGGAGGTTGACACACCACACCAAACCAAAGCACTGAAAAAACATCAAGGCCAATCGTCCACCAATAGATTAAACACTTTCACTATTCAGTTTAGCTCACTTGTACGACCATCGACCGTGCACTGATGCGTTGGCTTTAGTTGTTGCCTCACAACACTCAAAAAATGAGTGAATGAAAGAGAAACCGTGAAAAATCAGCTGAAAGGTTATGAGGTGAAGAACCCTGAACCCCGGTACTTTACGTCCAACCCCTGAATTACTGGGGGAACTCTTCGTCATATCCTATCAGTGGTAAAAAACCAAGGAGCCAACTACCAAAAGCCTCCGCACATCTGTTCTCCAGGCCCATGATTCTGACCTTTATTATAGGACCGTCCTTGATATGAATGCATTCGCTGAACTGTTGATCAATAACGACGACCAGGTGTATCAAACTGACAAAACCCTTCTGTCTGCGATAATATTACACGTCGTATGTGGCCATCATTTGAGATGCAGTGCACAAGCAATTATAGCTCTCTACTTGACTCAACTCGTCCCTTGCAAAACCTAGATTTGGCCTCTAACCAATCTAGTCCCCTAACAGCATTTCACATTAGGAATGTGCAAAGAAGTATCCCAAATCTACGTGCACCGTTGTTTAGGCCATCAAGGCACGTTTCCCCTACTTTCCTTATCTACGACTGTTGTGAAGGTTTCTCGTGTTCCTGACTTGCGTATCTCTCAGGATAGTTGACATTGGATACGAAAGACAAAAGAACAGTGATAGATCAAGAAAAGACTAGTCCCAACCAGAACGAATAGTATCAAATGCGATGCAATTGAGTTCATCAGCTTTGACCACACTTGAAGCACAGTTGCTGATCATCAACTGCTAATGGAAGGACAAATGAGCACACTCCCTTCCTAGACAGCTGATGCAAAAGGCCTTGATTTGCCTGTACTGGATGTCGAGGCGGCATGCACGACGAACTTGGCATTAGGGTAAAATTAGTTAAACTGGTGAATTTATGCTCTGTACTATGGACAAAGAGGTCGAGTTTGGTGATTCAAAAGTGAAAAACTTCACTCGCTTATCACTGTTGGTAGAGTCGAATGGGATAAAAGAGCACCGCATAACACGGTATGAGAGAGACGAACTGGAGTTGGTAGTAGGTAAACCTTTTGAATATTAGCACATTACTGATCTTTAGGCCTCATTCGCTGATTCAAAGTAACTATGCCGCAAGCCACCGATCATCTTTAGGCCACGATCCTGACGCACGATATTAGGTAAAATTTGCCAGATGGTTTGATCTCATTCCAAATGAACTTCTTCGGAAATTAACATAGAAGCGAATTACACAAGGCTTAAAATCACTTTGATTGAGCACTGGAGAGTAATATTTAAATTATATAACTGATTTGAACTGAGTATGAACGGAAGAATTAATAACGTCACTAGGTCTGATATACAAAATTAAATAACACGGGTACCTTCGGACTAAGCAACCTTATTCAACGTGATTGTCCGGATGGTGAAGGAGGGGATCTGGCTCTCACTAGAATTTTATTTGAATCCTTAGGAGTGTGAATGGATGATAAGTCCATTTAAGAATCACAGATGAGATTCTAGTGAGAGACTAAGGAAGGAGTGCACTAGTATAGGAATGGTTGGACAGAAGATTACCGGGTACGCTTACCTGGAAAGCGACAATAACTGGAAAACCGGTTGTGTGCTTCCGAGGAAATTTTGTTCATCATTCCGCAAGCGAAACACTGTACTGAGAGAGGATATGGATGTTGAAAAGTGAACCAGATAAATTAACATGATGCGTTTCTTTTGCTGCTCCGAGTTTAATTGTAATGCAGGCTTTAGGACTGATGGTAAGTGATGACTAGGTCGAGAATGATGTACACGAACGCAAATGACTCTTTCATAAAGATTGGACAAACTCGTTTCATTCTTACTCCCGCTCTTCATTGCCGACTGTTCATTCTGATGAGGTTAAAACTAACAGCCATTACGTGCTTGTATGTATAATTTATGCAAAGTTCAAATGTCATAAATAGAGGTTAAAGATGATGATAATGAGTGGGCTTATTCTCTCATTAAAACAAATCGAGTCACTAGTCCGTTGATTGTCTGAGATTTTCAGATACATTTTTGCAGCTAATACATCTGGTTGGTGAAGGAAAAAGTGTAAACAGAATATTCGGTCGACCAATCTAAGAGAGTTCGGGATCCGTGTCGCGACGGGCACAGTCTACTGAGTGCATAAAAGGTTTCGGAAGAAAATAGTGTGATTTTATTTTTTGTTGCCATTTTAAAACTTTGGAATCCAGCTGGCAGTATCTCACTACTCAGCTGTAATCTGGCCGATAAACTTGGCATAGACAATCCGTAGTAGTTAAAATGCTACTATATGAAACCGGACTTGAGCAGACTCAAACTGTACGGGTAACAAGACGCTGGACAATTTTCCTGTGCTTGCAATGGTCACCAATCAGTAGATTCACAAACACACGTCCATCGATAAGCGAACACCTACACGCACACATTGTTGGGCACTCCAGTGCGTTGACTGATGATGGATTTAGTTCCCTGACAAGTAAATAACTCATTTATTTCTGACTGCAGTGCTTGTATTTCTTAATTTCAAAGAGCAAGACAGAGAGAGGTTTGCTATCCATCGGTGGATTTCATTCGCTGAATTTGGAAACAGTACAGCAGACGACAACAGTCAATAACACCGAGATCAAAATAACAAGGAACCAAAGACTTTTATTAATAGAATGTCTCATTTACCGGATTCCTTGGAAAAGATAGAGGGGAACTGACTTTTCGAAGTGTACTTTTTCAGAGTTCAAGACCGACGATGGCAGCAAATGAATGTGTAAAATAATTGGAACTGTTTATCTGATATAAAGTTGCGCATCGAGTTTTGAAAAAGAGCGATGTTTATTCGAAGACTACCGACTGACCAGCACTGCTGGCTATTAGACAACGACGACGATAGTCTAATCACCACTAGTATTTACGTTCACTGCCATATCAAGGAAATTTCTTTGACCCCCAAGAACTTTATGATTTTGACTGAATAAATTTATAATTTATTCATTTAATCATAATTACTGAAGCACACTGTTAAGGAATTGGTGCACACTGCACCCTTTTCAGAACACTGCCGCGTGTGAGCGCTCTAACCAAGAAGTGTTCTCATCAGTTTTTCGATTGTTTCACAGGTCACCGTAAGAGTTGCGAATTAAGTGGTCTCTATGCCCACTGCTCATGATTCAAACGAGGCTCTGGAGACAAGCCAGTTAAGGAGTATTTCAAAATTGGAATGACCAGGAGGGAGAAAATCGGATAAGAATACCTGATGACCGACAATAAAGGTCAGACTGCTCATGCACTTCGTTGAAATTCTGTTTATCCCAGACCATGGCAGTAGTACCTACAGCGTGTTCATTAAACACTAGTGCGTCAGTTACTATCTGGCGGACCGAAAATCAATGTTGGCAACTGAGTAGCTAATGGCTAGCTAATTCAAGTGAACACTGCTGTCACACGTGATTTGGATTCCCAATCTGTCCCTCACTTGGCGTGTTAACATTGCGTGCCATGTGATTAACGAAGATCTACATCGAAATTCTAAACGGATATAATATACTCAGCGATCACATTTGCCTCCAACTTCCTCGGAAAACAATTAACTTCATCACACACGAATGCCGCAGCGGATGTTACCATCGATAGGACAATTAGGACAGCTTAAACAGAAGTAAAGCTGGACTTTCTGTCGCACAAAACTTTATTTTGGTCTTGGACTCAATCTATTTAATTTCCTTGGAACATCCATCTCAGTAGACACCCTGCATCCATGTTCTCATTGTGGCTCCAAAAAGAAATAAAATTTATTAGTCGATCCGAATCAATAGTGTTTGAAAAGCGTTTAATGCCTTACTTAGCTCCCTAGATGACTGTCACAATTGGCGTTATGGCAGCAAAGCTCCAAATCAACGAAAAACAGTCAGTGATTCTTAATGGAAATGATGCATTCGTGCATCTTTTCACTCTAGACAAACTTGGTGTGACCGTCGCGTAAAAAGCCTCTCAGGAAATAAATTCAAGTTGTTATTTCTATCTAAGTCCGCAACTCACCAATAAGAATTTAGAGTAGCGGAAACTACCAGTTAAACTTTACAGTCCGGTTGAATGGTTGGGAAATGTTTATAGTCGGGTTTTCGAATTCATCAACAAGATTTTTGATCCGGGAAAAAAAACAACCAGTGACGACACCAGTATGAGGTTCTTTTCCGATCTCATTCATGGTTGCATTTTATTCAACATTACAATACCTTATGGCTGGGTGGTCAGCACTTTTAAAAGTAAAACCGTTTTGACGCAATCCGGAACTCACACACCGCAGAATGATGTACGGAGAACATGACGATGCCGTACTTCTCATGACACGAGATTTTACGCATACAAACCGGAAAGCTGTGCAACCTATTCAGTTTCCAGTTTATTATTAGCTACCGGCCAAATTCAATTTTCTTCCCCGTCCCCTAAGATGAAATTCATCTGTATGTGATCGGCAACACGGAATCGACTTGCAGCAAATTTCGAACGAGGCCACCATGTTAAGAAAGACCCTACTGCGTTGAAAAATGATTTCAGCTGACGTAATCGTTGATTTTTGATACCCAACATTATTAAATTGTTGTTGATAAACGTTCTAAAGGTTGTCCCATCTGCACTTGGAAACCATTCCATTCACAGTATCGAGTGGCTTCTCGATGCACATGTAGTGGATAAATAAGCGAGCTACCAAGATAACTGATACCCAACAGGAAAATTTTTATCCCTCGAACAGAATTTATTTTTCAACCGAAAAGTAAAATCATATAATGAACTAGTTGTCTCTGTCCATAAATGTTTGATATGCGTCTAGTTAGGTAGTAGAATGTGCGTGACCTTGGTTACCATGACAGTCTTCTAAGAAAGATAAGACCTATCGGGATGTGCAAGTAACTCTACTAGTAAGAAACACTTGAAGGTTTCCCTCAGGTTATAACGTCAAAGCATGACTACGTCAATGCTTTAGCAAAATATTTTTTAACCATTACTACAAAAAATTATACGGCCTGGATGTACTTCTTCAATAACTGAAAAATTCCGCTTTATGTACTATTTGATTTTAATTATCAGTGGTGGATAGCAAGTTTTTCAGTTTGGGAGAATTCCAGTCACTGTTAAGCTGAACGTTGAACTCAAAAGTCATTTTGAGGGCACCTGATATGGCCATGCTCCCAAAAGGTGATTTAAAATCAGGGGAGAGGGGGTATTTTTGGGGAGAACAAAATTTCAACATGTCCGTTCTTTGTGGATACGAGTTACACACATAGTCACGCCACCAGATTCAGTTCAGATGGATTCTGACTAACACAGAATTTGTGATGGGGGAAATTAATTCAAAATTTGCCACTACTTTGCATGATAAGTTGCGGTATCACGTTTCACCTTCCAGTCGAGACTTCTCAACTTTCGGCAAAAGATTTTTAGCTTATTATTTGGAGAGTACTGTGTTTCTCAAAATAGAACTCACATTATTCCTCCCTAGGAATCCAAAATTTAGTGTTTTTAAAAATTTATTTTCACCTCTGAAACCGGTATTTTATAAGTTGACCTGCAACCGTAATGTGAACACTAAATGTTCATGGGTAATGACATAGGTAAATCCAAAGTTATCACTTTGTCGGATTCGATGCCAAAAAGGCTAGATAAAGTAACAAGAGAAGCGAGGAACACAGGGGGACTGCGTTTGGTTTATCTCACCCACATTATGTCACATGTTCATTTGTCAATAAAACCTTTCTTTGATCACCCCATAGATCGCTTTCGGTTATATCATATGTCCCATTTCAATCGTTCCATTTAATTTTTGAATAAAGCGTTGCTGTTCCTGACTGGTGACAGGAAAAGTCTAAATTATTGGCCAACTGAGAGCATACAGACTAGCAGGCAAAACAAGCGTCAGTAGGTTGCGAGACCGTGTATTCTGAACCCCGTGATGGTAGCTAATTCTTTCTTGAGACAAAGTCTGTTGAGACTCCAGCAGATCTTTAAACACGGCTGCAGAAGTTGCCATCTCCTCACCACCAGTATGTTCAATTCTCAGTGAGGTGCAACAGTGATTTGGGGGGGGGATGCGGATGAAAATAGACTAGACGAGTCTCAATACACTGCATCCATTCTTCATCCGATTCAGATAAAACAAGATGCAAAATCTGAAAGAATCCAGAAACACCCAACCAGTGAATCAAGCATATATGGAGACCCGAATGTCCATACTTCGTAAGCTCGTGAAATTTTGTCTGCACATTTACGAGGCTGAACAGTATCTTAATGCTTACACATTGCTGTTGTTAAAAAGCCTTCCTACTGCTGATCTTGGAAAATGTCCATTTTCTCGGCAGCTACCATCGGCGGTAGTCAAGTGGATTAAATTGTTTTCCCTCAAAACGGTGAGGGTTTCAAATTCCGGATCCACCAGCCGCTTTGGTGGTGGGGCGGCTTGCTGTCGACCGATGCGATAATGATCCCACCTGACCTAATGAGACCCTGTGGGGTTCGATGCCCCTCCAAGTTTCAGGGTCACAATTGCCGGTTGCCCCCTCCCCCGTAGTCGTAGTGGTTATGGCGAATGTTCCGCCCGCTACGCTTACCCATGTAGCACGTTATACTAAATAGCACGGTCTCTTTAATTCTATAGGGTGCTGTAAGCAAACCGAAAGAGTCTGGAACTGGAGCAGAACGATCTTAATCTCTTCCCCAAACATAAGCAAAGATGTTGATTTTGCTTGCTTGTAGCCCGTGAGTGTCGTGATAGTTACAATTTAGCCTAGTTCACTTGCGTGACCAAATACAGTTTGAGATCATGTATGAGGCCCAATCAGATCTGAAATCTCCTGGGCTATTCGGATTCAGCTTGCCCTTGTTCAGTTTGCACGTGATGAGTAACCCTGATTGACACGAAGATTTCGTTGTCATGTCTAGGTGCGATAAACAAACAAAGTCAACGACTGTGCTTATCTATGTTTGAGTGAGAGATGAAGATTTTGCTACAGTTTCAGACCTTTTCATTTATCTTACCGCACTTCGTACAGGCATTTTGCAACAGTTATCCCAGTCTCAAAATCTCATGGTCAAAATAACCTAGAAACTGATGGGCTAACCGAAACAGTTTGCTGTAATTGGCTCCCCAATGGTTTTCTCTGTACTGTATCCTCCTTTTGTTAACGAAATGAACAAGTGCACAACTTTCAACAAATGAGTCACGCCGATCAATGGGCTGAGAAATGATGAAGTGATAACCCGGCGGGGGCGGGAGGTCAGCGAAACTAACGACGTTCATGTAGAAACAGCAATGGTAACGGAGTGGCCACCGAAGGCAGATGCGAATCGAAGCATTTTATTGGTTGGAGCGCAGTATGCACGAAATAATTAGATGATTTCAAGAGGCGGACCCTTTGGAAATTTATACGATAACCGTATCAAAAGGAATGGATCCAAGCGGAAAACTTTTAGAGAAAAGCATTCCAAAGGTCACCACGCTAGTTGACCTCACCACCATGGCGACGCATTACGTGAAAAACAACTATTCTTTCACCCGACCCACAGTTCAAAGTACACACACAGACAACTAAACACCAGTTGGCATGCCAACGTTCCCTCAGTCATTTGATTGTAAAACTTGCCTTGAGAAAGACTACCCACGGTAGTCGAAACGTTGTCGCATTGCATCTACCAACAACGCTGTTATTAACATTATATCAGTCGCAAAAGCAAATGTCGTTCGACATGAATGAGCTTTAGTATTTTGAGTCACGAGGAATTAGACGCCATCTATAACCTTTCTTACTGTCGACTGGTTATGCGAAGGTTGTGGTCCAAAAGGATGATGCCGTAGTTCATAAGTTATATCATACGAGAAACAGATCGTCGCTCCGTGGTACTAGAGCCGCCGTGGTCTGAATGCAACTGCGATCACAACAGATCACTTAGTTGCTTCTGACTCAAAGATTGTGTCAGAGTGAGAGAATATATATGAGAAAACAAAGGGACATCCTACTAAAGAAAATCACTCTTTGCCAACAGCTGGCTGTTGCGGAATCAAGCGCAACAGATGCATGAAGGTTGATTCAAGATTTCGTACTATAATGACCACCCTGTTCAGCTATAGGGAAAGTAAGCTACAGATAATTTAAGAAAGCGAAGGGTTATCGCTGTCGATGTTTCACCGAATTTCCGTCGCGCTTACAACGGAGACGGACAATCTGTGAGATAAAAAACAATTTTAACAAATGCTAAGCAAAACTTGGGGTGTTGATAGAAGCAAACGTCTCAGTGTATACGCAAATTTAAGGCTAGGTGTGAAAATTCCTTCATTTTCGGAGTATTGGGATTCCTAGAAAAGGATCAACATTTCCGTCTCGTTTTTACAAGCTGCACATAGTCGTTACACAATGGGCCTACTATTAGGCATGCAACCCGTGGAAACTGCACAAGGTTTCCTTATTCGGAATCAGATGTCTCATGCTCTTCCAATCCAAAGCTGTAATCCGGATAAATCTCTTTTCATTAAGCACTTCACAAGTATGAACTAGTTAGACTACATTCATGGCGATGGGAATTTTTCATCGGCTTCCGGCCAAGTTTTATGAGTTCGAACCTTCAGGATTATGGAGTCGATATGCTGTAATTGGTTATACTTAACCTCTGAGTTCTGATATAGTCATTGGAGTTGGTCTTCGAATCCGGGAGTAAAAAGAACGATCGCAGTTAGTTGCTGCTGGGTAACTGAGTCATTGTTAAGACACTCTGGTTTCCTCGACATCTTATGGAAGATAGTTTTAGTTTTTGTGTTCTGCTCATACCCCACTCATAGGGTTGATGATCTTGCACTACCAACCAAGTGGATGGAGGTCAAATGATCAAATCTATGTCGTCGAGGCAGTAGGTTACCCGACCTGGAGTCACGTGTACATAACCGATTTCCTCCTGACCCATAAGTTCACCGCAGTCTCACTAGTTACCCCTGGTTCTGATGTCCAAGTAGAAAGTACTTGGCATAGTGCACAATCTTTTACTTCCATAGATCCGAAGCGACATGTACGATTAAAAAACAGGACTAGCAATTCAACTTTCTGCATAAACTATAACAACTTTCCTGTATTGGCCATTTCAGAAAATGCCTAAATGCATCACTTATCACTCAGCGAATTATAGCTTGATTATAAAGGTAATCGGTATTTTCGTAGTAGGTTATCAACTTCGAAGTACGCTGCTTGTGACCTCATATCATATTCCCTTTATGGATGCCAGCCAGAAAGTAGGTTACAAATAGATTTTGTCACACCATTGTGTGGGAGCCCGTGATGACCAGTCGCCACATACAGATCAAGTTCATACTACTGGTGAGACATTTGAAACGACCAAAATAAGGACCTCCCGATTCATTATGAGGTTTGGTGGAGATTTCTTGATAATAATGATAGTTCTTCTTAATGTTATTGTTCATTCTCAATAAATCTTTCCGTTAAGTGAAAGGTATCAAAAGTTCAGAACCCAAAATCAAACAGGAAGACAGTAATTTTTATAACATTCTAATTAAACACGAAAAAACAGTTACCGGTATTCACACTTCTCCATTCTTGTTTTAGTGGCATGCCCATTGGGGTGACGTTTTTGGACAGACTCGCTTTTTCCCATGTAACAAGTTTATATTGCGTTCGATCAAGTTACACGGTGACAGCTAGCGTTTCCTTAGATATAGGAAACTAGCATATAAAAATGTTTCCTGCTTCTGTAGATCCCAGTCTTCCATGCTGATGCCGCGTCCAGTTGTTGCCTCTCTACCTTCAGGTCTGTGCGAATATTACAAAGATATTTGAGACCCTAAAGCCGTTCTTTAGGAGCTTCGAAGTCAAAGACCCCTTAGCCACCTGCTGCGTCGTATTATATTGGAAAAATAAATTGGATGCGAGCACGCTCACCTGTTGCGCCAGCATCATGTCGTAGAACTATAAAGTTTTTGCTGTTCGCAGGCAGACATTTGCGACTATTATCATAATTTTTCCTCCATGCAGTTATGCTTTTGGGTCTCTTAAAAATGACTTCTTAGATATTCTTTTTGCTGCTCTCATACTTCCCAACAAGAAGACGACGTGTTACGTCTGTCTCGATTTCAATGAGTAGAGTTACCTCTAGCATAATTGCTGTATCATCTTCCCACGTAAAACCGGAATATGCCTAAGGACTGAGGAGCTCCACTGAATAACACGTAAGGACATGCTTTGGACAAGTTTATTCAAAGACAGTCAGAAATGAGGCGATTTTGCTGAAGACCATGTAAGTGAGATTTAGGTAAGCACTGCTCGTTTGTGAGAATGTAGATCCCCGTTATAGCGTCACCGTAAATGACTTATGCATGGAAGACTAAGATTTAGTAAGTTCATGTACATTCCTCGAGATTGCTCTCAATTAGTACAATAGGATGGCGAAGTCAGAAAGATCACTTCCTTTTTGCTAGCTTTTGTGGTGCTTTTTGCGAAGTAACTCCTGTCTGAAACTTACCAGGTTTGACTGTGCCCTATGAAACTACAACAAATTTCGAATGTTGCGGATTACAACAAAATTTAACGTTGCACTAAGTTCCCGAGATGTAGTTTTCGTGATAAGGAGCAGTGTGAAATCCAATCTTTGGTCTCTAGTTCATCCGTACTGCCACTGTCAAGTCGAAGGATGAGATATATGTGTGATAGGTATGTGTGAGAGTACACCAAATTACCATATATATGTTCATATGTATTGGATGAGCTTTGACCGGGAGTGGTCTTTTGTGGAATCTGTCACTTTGACGTTGAGATTCCAATTTCAGTTTTGCCAATCACTTTGGCGATAGACGGCATTTTGCTGCGCCAGGCCGATTACCTCACCTGGTCTCTCGAGATCATAGTTGTAACGATCCTTCCCCTCCGTGCAATGGACTCCAAAGGCCATAGGACATGTTTCTTTCGCGGCACTCCTGCTTTGGGCAAGTATTAATGGCAGTATTATTCGTTTTCGATAAGTTCCCATTTTAGCCTATTTTCATCTAAACTGATTGCACTCATCCGTGGCTACCTATGTATTGCTTTTGCCAACAGGCTTATCGGTCACTTATTCCCGTAGCATTCTCAAATCGGATAGTAACCCAATAACTGTCGTTGTTGGCTTATATCCGGTTCATTTGAGTAATTAAGTTTCACTTAGTATCACAAGGTCTGATCATCCGTAAATGAGCAACCGATTTTCAACAATGACCAACAGGTTGATCCTCAGTGCAAAAATTCCGGATGCCAGTGGTGTGCAGAAGACCGCCGGTCACCGTTACTGCTGTGGACGAGCAATAGCAGTAACAGTAGTAGTAGTAGTAGTAGTAGTAGTAGTAGTAGTAGTAGTAGTAGTAGTGGTAGTGGTAGTAGTAGTAGTGGTAGATGTAGCTGTTGTTGTTGTTGTTGTTGTTGTTGTTATTGTTGTTGTTGTTGTAGCAGCAGCTTTGACCGCACCCTCGTACCACAACTTGCCTTATCAATGGGGGCCAACAACAACCTCGGAAAATGTCCGTGTCCGGTAATTCGCACAATCGACGGATATCGTCGATTTTTCTGGTGGACATAACTCTTCTGTTGCTCTACGAAGGCACATATTTTCAATTCAGTCTACTGTCTGTCTGTATGTCGATCAATGTAACACATGTTTCCCGTTGTTTGGGCCCCATTTTGATTCGACCCCTTAGCATTGGTGTAATTGAAGTCCGCTGTTAGGCAGCATGATGATTCTGGGTAGGAAAACTTCACCAAAATGTAATAAATTTTGTCCTAAAGTGTCACTGAGTCAAACCGTCCATGGATTTTTCCCCCGGTGTACAATACGAAAGGAAATCCCTGTGCGGGTAGGGAATGGTTGTTTGAAGTTTGGTGAATCCGGCTTTGATAACGATATCTTTTGCGTTTAGAATGGATAGTCTGGGTGTCAGCAACAGTGAATGAACTCGGATTTTCATAAGCTCCAACACTATAATCCGGCGAATTTGAGGCATCTATGTTGGGTTGCTCACAGCTTTTTTGACACATCATTCAGCCATAAATAAAAATGTATTTGGAGTGATGAAAGGTCTATCTCAGGTTTGGTATAAAATTGCGAAAAACGGAACAGTGGTTGGCTTTCTCGCTCGTTTCACTCAAACGAATTCGTTAATTTTTTATGCTTGGCCAAAACTGGGATGCTATTTCAGTGTTTTGCTTGAAGGATACACCAGTGGCGACTTATTCTAGACCAACATGAAGTGGGAGTAAAGGAAATTTTTAAGGACAGGATGGTAGAACTTATGACAAGTTGTTTTTTGCCCTCAATGACTATTGAGTAAATAAACCGTATCTGGCAAACTGAATGTTTTGCTTCCCCCCATCTACGTGCAGAAGCCACAGATAAATTACTAATAAGTTGAATATGCCCCTGAAAGAAATTTGGGGCAGCCATCTGCTCCAAATCAATGTTTGCAGTCTCGCAGTTTTAACTATGCATTGTGCACTTCACAGGATAATTTAACACCGATTTCCAATCAAATGACACATTAGAACCGCGTGCTCGTTACCATGTGAACTAACAAGCCAAGCGGAAAATCGACCGATATTTAGTACGTGGCTCATTTAGGTTGCCACCCGAATAATACGAGCACATGGTATTCATCAGCGTGAACTTTTGCCTTTTGGCCTCTCGGTACACGATTTGTTCATGAAGCAATGGAGGTCCATTCGTGTGCCCCACTCACATCGTCAGTCGTCTTATCCACTTGGCAATCCTCAATTGCCTTCTACCCATCGCCGAAAATGATGGACTATGTCGTTTCTGCAATTAATTAAGCAGACAATAAAAACGCGAAAGATACGAAGATATGGGAAATTTTTTTAAAACTATCCTTAGTCAACCTTGGACTCAGTCAACTGTGCTTCCATCTGGTGATATCGGTCCCATTCGGGACAAAAATGTCATCTGTTGGTTTGCGCTGTGTGTCATTCTTGTACTCTCTCTCTTATCCGATCTGAAAAACTTTGCCTAATCAAATGTGGACATTTCGTTTACTAATCCGTTTAGGACGTGAGTGACCAACAGAGTGCAAGTGAATCGTCTGTTCGGTACTCCCAAAATACCAAAAATGATATTTACGAAGAAAACCTACCCAACCGGGGGCTCGTGGATGCAGTCGATGCAGTCGAGTTGTTGGATAAACTGTTCGGCTTTCCTGGATTCATTCTCTGAGGGGACAAATACGTGGAAACTCGAAGTTCGGTTATTAAACAAGCAAGTAAAGGCTCGTTTATTGGCATACTGTGGTGTTCGTGCAATTTTTGGCGGACCTTTTTCCTTACTTTTCGGACCCATGTAATGCAGATTATAAAACAGCAGACCCAAAGACAGATACTTTTTAGTCTTTTTTACCTATTGCAACGTGTTCGTGCCGATGTTAGCCTACATGGAACGAGGTGAAGCACAACAGGCCAAAGGGAGCATTGTTTGTGTTCGTGTATTTCTGATGCAGTCATTTAGGATGATTATGCTGTTCTTTGCCAAAAGGAATTCGTGTACCTGACCACTTTTTCCGCTTTGTTACCTAGCCCTTAGACGCACAACAAACTGTTCACATAGCGACTTCCTGACTGCCTCACGGAACAATCGAAAATTTCCAGATTTCAAGTCCAAGGTCTCGAACACAATGTGCCAACCGGACTTTTACTTCACCCGAGGACTGGTATACTGTGACTTTAGTCACGAGGTTTTGGGTAAACATCACCTGTACTTCCGGAATTTGGCATCACTACTTTGGTGCGGTAGGGTGTTTAAGACATTTAAATTCAGTACAAACTTTCCAAACACAGGGATGAATTTTTTAAATAGCCAGCTACTGACTTACTAATTTTCTTCGGTAGATGTGATTTGTATAAGCTCACTGGTGGCATTTTTTAACTGACAATAGTTAGGGCACTGCCAACGACCATTTTTAGCTAAGATCTCCTATTTAAAGTTAAAGCATGTACTGCGAGTTAGTTTAGGCTTATTTGTAGATGAAAAAATCATTTCGAAGTTCAATATTCGGTGATAACCATTAAACAAAACAAGCTTCGCCCCACCAAATCTTTTGGTTTCATTGGCAGATTAAACGAATGCTAGACACATTTGCTTTTATGATCAAATATTTTCGACTGCCGAATAAAACATGTTACCATCGTAGCCCAAAGGGGTTCGAATGGGGGTGATAAATCATCATTGATTCCAAAAATATGCCTATTTGTAAACAAGAGTGTCGAATGTGCTAGGGATACACGAACGTACATACTTATTCTGGAACGAGGGGATAACGTCGCGTGTTTAACAACACAACAATAGAATTTTTGTCAGCACGTACCACGTGCGTGTCAACAAAAACAGCGACAGTGCGTGCTTCTTGGCCCGTTCTCATCAATGTTTTCGTGAAGTCCCCAATAAAGGAAAAAAACTCGCGATAAAGGTGGTTTTCAAGAACCAAGTTTGTATTTGTACTGCGCACTATGCAAACAGTGGAACCAACCCATTGGACCTGGCTTTGAAAGAACACATTGATGATATCCACGTTCTATTGATTATCGATTAGAAATGATTTTCGTGCTTCTAATCCTTTGACAAGTTATCGATTGATTCACTGGCATCAAACAAGAAAAAAAAATGACAGAGACTAAAGGGACTTGATCGTGGCTTGCTACGTGTCTAGCAAGCGTTACCAAAGCACAATCAACCTTATTAATGGACCAATTCCATTAGATCCACGTGTCGCCTTGTAGTCCTCCAAAAATGACGAAAATCAAGAGACGCGTAGAAATAGTCTGAACATCTATCTGATTATCTCTGATGGCCTGCTTCATGGTTCCCGATCACTCTACGAAATTCACCGAATACAGTACCGTTAATGTTCTTTCAGCCGAAAGTAAACTGCGTTTCCTTCAACTGAAACTGCGCAGGTCATTCAACTTTAAACGGACCAAGAAGTAGTTAATTCCAACTAGTCCACAACCCAAGCTCGCAGTTCATCTTGTTGGTTAGATTACTTGATACCATGATCCGTTGCGCATAGATTAAAACTTGTGAAAACATTAAAGATATTCTCGCTGATCAGCCCGACAGACGATAAAAATTATCTCTTGTCTAGTTCTCTTAAACAAACATTCATGCAATACTTAGCGTTTTAGGTTGGACACAGTGCAGGACAGACTTAGGCCCAAAACAATACGGTACTGTTTCAGGTAAGTAATCAAAATTGCAATGACGAAACCTCAGTGGTGGTCATTTTAGGGCATTCTACTTCAAATTTTTGGCCGTATATGACTTCAGGGATTAAATTAAACCATGCACTAAAAATAGACTATAAAAAGCTGACCACACCCAGCCAACCACTAGCGGTCGGCACTCAGAACAGCGATGCGATTCAGAATCAAAGCTAATGAAAATGTGCTCTTAAACGAAGCTTCACCAGTTCATACACCACAATTGGCTGTGAGTGAATGATTTCTAGAAATAAAAAATGTCAAATAGTTTACATTTCTTTCAAATTCGTTTGGAGCCTCAACTACGATAATTCTGTTCTTTGGAGCATCTGACAGCAAAGCCAAAGGTATCCAGTCTGCTTTCACCTCACATAGCACGCGGATGTTTTGTGAGCTTCCGTCGTCAGTATTTTAAATTCTTTATTGCTGACTTGTATTGATCTAACCGTGGGAAAGAGTTCCACTATTACAACACGCATGAATTCAGGTCTCACCGAGATAACTAATTTCTCAGTTTTGGGTGTACTCAACTTCCAAAATATAGAGATGTACCGCCGAAACCGCTTATTTACGGATGTCCTGTTGAGGGAACCTCTACTAACCTGCACGGAGAGGCCTACTGTTCGCATTGTACGTGTTTGTTTACCTTAATTAATCAGTGACTGTCGCCGTTCTGTACACAAATAGCAGTTTGGTTGGCAAGACGGGAGTAGATTCTCTCCATCACAGGTGAGCATAATTTCTCTGAAACAAGGATGGTTTCGCCGAGAATCGATTAGCGCGATTCAGATAAATCCAGATTCGCCTTTCATATTAAGAGATGTCTTTCACACCATTATTCGAACTCAGGCCAGGATATCTTAAATACCACCTAGTTTTAATACAATGATATTGTAGTGGCCATTGGAAAGTAAGTAATTTTTTCGGAAATTCCTTTTGTGTTCATATCTGTTTTAACTAGTGATGAATCTGGATGTTCCATGATTAATCAAGTCGAATTTTCTAGCGCAAGTTGAGTCAAATTTAATTCAACTTTCAGTCAATCATCTTTACTTATTAGACTATAATATTTAGTTGTCCTGACGTGAAACCAGCTGACACTTGTCTCAGTTCATAATGAATGGGTGTCCGTTTAATTGATTGGAGAATTAAGGAAGAGGTTTGAAGAATTTGCCATAGGCATGTCGGTTATTGCATTGCATTTAGGTGCTATATTCCCGTAGTGACGTTTTAATAGACCCCATACATAAATTAGCTTCACTGCTGTGTCCATGTTGTAGATTGAATTGCAGCCATTTTCAGAAACGTAAAATGGTCTTTCGCAAACATGCGCACAAAAAATGTTGATATCCCACCTCAGATTATTTCTTCTGATCGTGCGGTCCGTATAAATCACTATATTTTTCTGATTGAAATCGTTAGACATTTGGAATTATTTGTAATCTGTCTATTTTGCCGTCACTTACACTTTTTCGGTCAGTCTTTGCTACCACGGAGCTGATCTTATCGATTCTATATCACCTGATATTTCTCCTGAAGCCGAGAACTTCAAATTGAACTGGATTTGATCAGAGGACTATTCCACTGGGATGGTTCCCTAACTATTGCAATTTATGATTCATCAGCCTTTGTTTAGGCCGAAGGTAGCCGTCATTACCAAAATGAATGACGCATGGGAATCAGTGGATGTTCCCGTATGGAAGGTCACACAAGTATATTGAGCGCATTCTCAACACCAGTTTTGGTGTATTTCGAATATCAGCTAGCATGTTCAGATCTGTTTATTTTAAGCCACTTTATGGCCAACAAAGGTGGATTTGGATTGTATCTTGCTTAATCCACAAAATGTACTCGATTGTCTAATGGTCAGCTTTTTGTCGAGGTGACATGCGTAGCCTGTGTATAGAGACCTTAAAGGTTTTTAAAAGCCGATTTTTTTTGGAATAACAGACAACATTTGGTGCAATCCGCGAAATGCGACTTTGATCCATTCTGTCCAGACAAATGTTTCGGTATTTTAAACAAAGCAATCCAAATCCAATCACAAAATAGTTCAACGAACATTTTGGTGCTCACTAATGTGACCACATCACTTCGTCTGACATAAGGAGCATATCAATATGCAGTGCTTAATTTATTTTCTGCATTTGGTTTTCGATTCTAAAAAGCAGACGCCTTTGAGATTTCACCCCATATACAAAGCTATTTGTAAATTTATTCAACTTTTTTAAAATTTATTTCCCAGAAATGAAAATTGTGGCGGTGTATGTCGATTGATTGTTACATGACCCCCGGGAAATCTCTGCATTAACTCCCGTGCAACGTGGTCGAATTAGAGCCCTTCCTTTAATCTGTTAATTTTCTCGTTTGCGTAAGGTTGCTAGATACCGCAAATAACAGAATGCCTAAAAGACTGGTGATAATGGAGAGATGCACGGGCATTTGATGCATCCACTCATAAGCAGGGAAACTCAAATACTCATCTGTCATGACTTAATGACTGAAACTCCGTAATTGCGCATGGTTAGCGCCTTGGTCCGTAGCCCTACTTCGCTGCAAAATGGACAAATGGAATCATTAAAGTCTGTGGTCAGTCAGGTTAGACATAAATCCGCAAAAAGTGGATATTGGGTCAATTGCCAGCTAAGTAAGTGATCGTTACTAGTTTCCACTAGTCGCTAATTTTCGTGTTCCCGCCGATAATTCATCACTGGCCGACCAGTGCACGCATTGTCCTTTAGTTGTCTTGAGTTCGTTTGGACAGAGACGATACTGTAATCATATATTATTCACTCCACTATCCCTAAGCCGTATGTTTGCTTTGGTTCGAAGAGAGTGGCAATATAGAGAAGAGTTACGCATAAGGGGAGTAACTAGTGAATGAGCAACAAGTTAGCCGCGACTACACCATGTGCACGAGTCGGTAGGGCAACCAGCAACTAACAGACGAGGTGCAAATAAGCGAGCCAACGCAAGCATTTCCGCAGCGAACTGGTAAGAGTTTTGTTGTTCCGGCCATGATGAAGATAAATGTGGGCGAGCAATCAGAGGATAGTAGACTTCGAAAATCGATACGGCAGCTAACACTGACTTTTTTTATTTATGTGCCCCCCCCACTTATCCGGTACGCATGATTTGAGTGAGAGACAGAGGTTTATTTAACGCCACCTGTGCGCTGGATAAAGGTGGTCTGAGGAGTTGCTGACACGACATCAGAAGTGACGTTCGGGGTCACATCTTTACAATTTTCGTTGCTACAAGACGACGGTTGTAATACTCCAATTTATGAATGCTGCTTTTAATTCTATCAATGCCACAGTTATGCCTTTAAGTTCCGATGCAGTCTGGCCCACCATCTGCTTGGGATTAAAAAGCCTGCTTACAGATAGCAAAACCCAACGTGCTTCCACGTTATTTTCCAGTTGAAGCTCTCTTACCTGGAAATTAATCATGTGCACCAACTGACACTATCCTTGAATCTTGGATAAAATCCAGCGATCTATTAGACTCAGTTTTGCATTGCGATTCATGATTATTTGAGGCCGAAGGTTATTGCCCGCACTATTTTAGTGGCAGCTGGCCTACAGTCCTTCTGCTGGACACACTCATCGAGATTTTTTATCGATCCCGCATAAGCAATTGCTGACTACTGAAAAGTTAGACAGCAACTAAGTATTCTTTAGGAAACAAGTTGGCTGTGAGATTGATGTTTCCTCATCCTTGGCTCAATTTCTGTCTCCATTTTACCGAGAGATAAGAAAATATATGCAGATCCAATTCCTTCAGTGTCTACTAAGGGATCGGAGGGGAGCTGTAAAGTTAAACATGCACTTTCCTACTGACAAAAAGCAACTAGTGTAGAATAGGAGGGTAGTGTGTTCGACATCCTGTCGTTGAAGCAGGTCATGGAAACAAAAGCAGTCATTGAAAAGCGGCATCACCTGAGTAGCATTTTTGTAGACGTGATGAATAAGACACTTTACTTGATGCTTCATGAACTTCACATCATTTGGGTTAGGCCACTAGGGAGAACCCGAATCCCAGACACTGTTAGACTGTACAAGAATCCCCAAGTCGTTTATTCTCAGGGTTTTACATTACTTTTTGTGAACTGTCGCTTGTTGTGACGGTTGTCTACGTAAAGCAATATAGCCTTCTTAAATCAGTCCATTGTGCACGGGGTTTGTGACCCCATAATTACTGTTCGTATAGACTATTATAGAGCGCGCTTTTGCAGTGCATGCATTGCTTGCACCACTGTGATGAGCTAAGAATGAGAATAAGACTTTCAGTCAATAAGTAACTTTGATGCTTGAATAAACTACTTAAACTCTGCATCTTTCCCTCAGTGATCAGTCACACTGATTAGTAGAATAGGTGTCAGAAACCTGTCAGTCGCGGAATTTTGCGGTGGTCTGAGGAGCCGAGCGTTAGGGATTATGAAGAACCGAATCAAGCATTTCGCATCCATAATTTAAAACTTGGCTCGTGGTGTCGAAATCTAGACATGAGAGATGAAGTGTAGTTGGAAAATTGTAGGAATTGCAATGCATATGTTGCCATTTTGCATCAAACACTAATTTCTAAAAACGGAAGAGGGTTGGTGAAAAAAATTGTGAAGTTTTGTTTTTTAGATTTAAGTAGCTCTAGGACCAATCCGATGATATTCGTTAAAATTCAGCCAACCAGAAAAATGTCAGTTTGTTACATATACAAACAAGCAATGCCACTGTTAGACGGTCCTGTGCACAGGAAAAAGCGTTTCCGGTTCAGCTGAAGGGGCCTTCGGAAGTAGCCGCACTGTTCCGCCCTCCGCATTCGGAACGCATCACGTGACCGTCTATTTATCCTCCGGTTCATTGGTCAGCTTTTTGTTTTTTTTTGAGCAAATGAGTGCTGTATTATTAAAGTAACGGCACTCACGATAACGCATTCCAACGAATCACTAAAATTCTCCAGTGGACCAGCTTTATCTACCTGAATACTTTCGTTTGGTAGTATGTTCCTGAATAAATGGAGAAGCATTTTCAGAAAGTCCAGGGGGGTAAACATAAGAGGCGCAGGGGGCGTCAAACGTAAAAGACATGTACACTGCATGTATCTTCGTGTGGGCATCAAGTACAACCTTTTTTCTTACTGTACAACTTTTTCGTGTTGTCCTACCTTGTTACGCATTATGAATATCTTCACCTGAGTATATCTTCATTACCGGAAACATGGCTTCACAATGACATCGAGGACGAAGTAGTTGAGCCTAATAATCTTGTTGGATATCGCAGATTTAACAAAGGGAACCAGACATTAGTGTCATCATAGGTGCAACAATAGTGTACTAATACATTGAGTCCGTAATTGCATATTCAGACGGATGCCCTTATTCCTCCGTAGTTAAAACTAAACCTAAGTAACTAAGCCGTTTTCAGTGGACTGTATACACGACTATATATATATATATATATGTATATATATATATATTTAATGTTCTAAGTATCTTAGTGACAGTCATCACAAATTTGTTGACTTTGTTTCACATGTTTCCAGTAAGCTCCGTTTACGTTTCTACTGCGCTGTTTGGTCGGTCTTCTGATCCTTTTGGTTCAGTTAACAGTATGATCTTTTCAACCATAATGAATATCTTCCGAGACATTTTGTGTTGATGGCCAGAATATTTTTGTATTGTAATTGGCTCTTCGCGATTTACACGACCACGGTTTTATCTATTATTTAAAGCCAAACTGGTCACCGATTAATTAAGTCACACGGCAGCCGAAAAGTTTGTTAAAAGCAGTTATTTGTGAAAAACGTATGGATGGCAAACGAAATTGCTATCCTCACAGACTTTTCTGTATTTCCATACCCTGAAGGCTGTTTGGGTTATCTAGCTAATTAATTGGAATTTGGCTTTGTCAGTCACCGTGTAATCGAGATTGTGCACGCCGCCTTATTTCTTTCCTCATCCTCGCATCACAAAGGAATATGTCGCCAAAAAATACTCATAGAAGCAGGAGTTAAACAAAAATGAACATCTCGACGGAATATATTAAGATTTAGCCATCTCTATAGAATTATTTATATGTACGATACCTCGTGGAGTTTCGACTAGATATTTACAAGAAGCTATCTCGAAACTCTGTAAAATTCTCCAAGTCGGAATGTCTAAGCTCTATAGCTTTCAGGCAGTGTGTCCTAACTCTTGCCGATTTATTTCCACCCAGCTAACAACCGCCGGAAAATTAGAGAAGTTCGTCGTAGGTGGAAAAGAGCAGCTATCTCCCCCTTTTCTAAGAAGTATTCACCCAAATTCCTCCTCGTCTCCAGGAAGGCTTGGAAAAGATAGTTCCTCCACATGGGGCATCTTCCGTAAATATTTCTGATCTCATTCCGTTTGTTTCTCAATCCCAACGGTGACTTTGTCCACCTGACATTATTTTCTCTTGCCGCTCGATAAAAATGAATGAAGTAGTCGGGATGCGATTTCCTGATTGCAGTGGCGCTCTGAGTTTTATCGAGAGCCAGACATTTGCTCTCTATTCTACTGTTCGAACGGTTGGTTTTCCGTTATTTACCTGGTGACGGATTAGTTCAGCAACCGTTGGCAATTTACCCACTACTACTGGATCGATTTTTTGTTTTTGCTTCTATTCTTGGTGATCCCCAAAGTGCCGAATCGTCACAGTTTCTAATTTCAGTGTAAATTTACTCCTTCCCTAAATATGAAAATAGTCCTCTGATCAATTACGCAGACATTGTAGTTCTTGGTCTGTTATATTTCTCTCGAAATGGCATCAAAGAACGTTTTGAACGGTCCGGGAAAAAACATTTTGGCCATTAATCCACATAACTATGGTAACATTATAGTTTCATTTTGATGAAAGTTTCAAAACACTGATTTTAATTTATCTTGAACTCCAACACCAATTTCTGAAAAGCACCCGAATCAAAGGGATTCTGCAAAGAATCTTGAACCTAAGTTCTATTTAGTCAAGGTAAATGGGCTACATTTTTATGGAAACCAGGATCTTTTCTCAAACCACACTATTTCCTCATTTCTTCTATCTCAGAGGCCTCATGATTGTTCCGCCGTAGACCATTTCGGTCCCCTTCCTGGTCCAGTGTTATATTCAGAAGTCACTTCACTCACTTCATTGTTTTCCAACACGATGAAGCTGATCACAGTTTTGCATACAAACGCCCACTGGTTTTTTACTCATCCTTTTACCAAGTGTCTAGCGAACTGGGTTTTATTTTTTCCCACATTCCAGTTAAAAGCATATTGTACATATTTCACCGTACAGCTCTTTCCTCGTTCCTCGAGTCGCTAACAGCACAGATTAAAGAAGGACTACTTTATGCATGGATTGCTTTATTTTACTCATTAAAAATGTGTTGTTCGGTCATGCGAAAGCTGAACGCCGGCCACTAGGTAGAACGTGTTCTTTTGAAAAACAACAAGCAAAGCCACAGGTAACCTTTCACGGGAACCAGCACTCCCCGTAGTCCGATCATTTGCTACTGACTGCTGTAACCCTGCGAAACGTGAGATAAGCAATCTGGCAAAGTGCCTTTGGCTGACGTGGAGAATTCTGCCAGCCATATTCAAATGCCAGGACACGCATACGAAGATGTTCAGTATTATAAGGTAATTTAAATAAACTGAAAAACTAAGTAAAACAGTGGTTTGGATAATTCATCACAGACCAATTGCATGCACTTGCATATGAATATTAATATACCGTTAAATGCTTATTGAACGAAGGGATGAGACGGAAATGAAAGACCGGATTGAACATGGATAAACGAAACTGTTTGGCTACCGCGGGAAGACTAATTTCAAAATGCAATACAGTTCGACTTTAATTGAACTGAGTTTTTCGGATTGAATTTGGTTTTTTTATTTCAGCTTGGTTTTACCCGAGGTCCATCTTGAAGTGGTATAGAAGAACCTACTGAATTTAGCTTTCACGCATGTTACTGATCATCCGGTCAGCTTTATCCTCGGGATGCACCGGAGTCCAGTTTCGCCATTATCAGTGGTACGCATCCATATACATGATCAAGGGTAGAGCATGAACCTTTCACCTGGTGAGCGTGTGCTACCACTCTGCCAACCAACTCCCCTTGGGTTTAATTAGAATTAGCGACTTGTTTGTTCGGATATTGTTGTGAATCATCATCTTCGTAAGGCGCTAAACTGGAGGGGAGACCCACGGCCGCTGCTTTTTTCTCCAAATTACGGGATGCTACAGGAAGGATGAGTGTGCGAAACTGGAGTTTGATGCTTCCCGGATGTGAGGTTGACCGGATGAGTTGTAGTGTGCGTGAAGGTTGGGGTCCAAAGGGCAGCTGGTCAAGCGAATGAACAGAAGTGCAGTCCTAAGCGCTGATTTGGTTTCTTAGTATACCACTAAAAGCCATATGGCACAGTTACACCAAGGTACCGTCACCCTCAGCTGTAAAATGGGATAGTATGGTAACGTGGATTACGTCTTACATTTAAACCTTAGTTGATTAGTGGAGCCCGTCCTCTTTGTTCATGTTTACCCCTTGCTGCATGGCCTGTCGTTCACTTAGTTTGTTTCAGCTTTTTGCTGGATGTACAAGCAGTCACACTGTCCGTATTTTGCCTGTGTACGTGTGCAGCGCGAAAGGATTCGGGAAATACTGTAGATTGTCAGCGAAACAGTAGGCAAGCCTACGTAACAATGGCACTAGCCGTAAAGAAGCAGCGCACCCGTTTTTTCATTTCGGCCAATGTATTGTTATCCGACTCTCTGAATTTTGCTTCCCTTGTCCAGTTGATAGGTCATTACATCAGTGTATGTGAGGTGGTGGCATGGCCGCACATACGTATGTCTGCATTTGTCATGGCCTGACATTATACTTGACGGTTTTGGTCGAGAATGTCACCGTTGTATCAGAGCCCGCCGTTGGTCACGTGAACCCTCGGTCCGGAAGTTAGGCCGCTGCCATCTGATCGCAAGGTTGTACGCCTGTCTGGCAGAATTACCTATCCTTGACCATGCATAGGAAACAACATTCGAAAACGGGTTTCGTTTCATTTCTGAAAACCAGGCACAGTATTTAGTTTACTTTATTGTTAAATGAATACAAAAAGGACTGAATGACCGATTAAGCGGTTGTCAGTCGAAAATATTCCATTCAGATTAACGGGTCCTGATTCACAACTGCTAGGGCGGGATGATTGGTGTTGCATATGACAATCATAAATGAGATTCCGTGTTTTCTCGGGATCCATTGCAAAGTGCATTTCCATCCGTCAGGTTATCAAAGCACATTTCTATCTGTGCTTGATGAACCGGATCATTCACATGATCAAAAGTACATTCTATTCAAAGTCAATCGTATGTGTCTCTACTTCAATGGATACCGTAGTACTAGACTCTAAATCGTCCACTTCATTAACAATTACATTGTTTCCGTTTTATCAGAGGAACATCCTGAAAAGGATTACACTATAGAGAGCAATATGCGAAAAGAAATGTGATAACATTAAGCTAACGATTAACTCTGATATCCCCGTTGTCTGTACGAGGATAGGTGAAGCATATGAAGCGTATTTTTTTAATCTAAACTAATCTGTCCGTATTTCCGTGAACCAGAGTAATTAGCAATTTCTGAATCGTCACACACAGCTAACCCTATAAGGAGCCAAAAATACTCTTCTTAAGTTGATCGATCTTGCGTTGACTCTGGTTGCGCCCATCTGCATGATAACTGTGGGAGTCGTTAGAAAAGGAAAAACGATCGCCAGTGACTTATGAACCCGTCAATCAATAGCAAGAAAATACCACATACTTCTGCCTCCATGAGCAACCGCGGTCCCAAATCATTTTGATATTTTGATTATCAAATATTGACGATTTTTTCATTTCATTCTCTTTTCAGTGTATTTGTTAAACAAAACTGTTGGTAAGTTTCTCATAGGCGTAATATTTCGATTTACATGAGCCCAGACGCTTTCAAATGGGTTGAAATCCTGGAAGCCACACCGGCATTGGCAACTATTTACATTTAGTAACACAAACTCCATAACGGAATGAATTTCATTCACCTTTCAAACCCTTGTTCTCCCGTGTGGGATTATCAACTAAACTGTGGCAGCTCCGCCCATAGAACTGGCTTCCAGTGCACGAACTGGGACAGGCCAGGTGATCCTATGGGAAATATCAAACTAGAGGAAACTCTAAGTGACGATAGTAGCAAATTCCATAGGGAATCTAATGGGTTACGTGAAGCAAGAGTTTTGCACAATGTATATGAGCACGAAATGAAAAAACAAAGTCAGTCCCATAACGGTAAAACGCTATTCGTGGGTGCCTCGTATTGGGATTCTTAGTTATCTGAGAGGCTAACTCTTCTGCATATGACACAGGTAGCAATTCGCCTACCCTATATGGCACGAAAGGCGACCCCATTAGAACATACACAGCAAGTAAAAGATTAGTGGCATTTTTTTCACCGACGTTGTGTACTGTACTCATGCTTGTGCACGTAAGCCGAAACTCTCGTCTGACTCTCTAGATTAGATGTAGAGACACACAACTACACAGACACACGTGTTCTATGTCGATTGTAAGACATTTACAGAGTCAACATGTTGCTCGTGAAACGATGCATCGCCTTTCGTGACTTGTCAGCTGTAGGCTGAGGCTATCAGCCATGAGGTGACAAGATAGGAAATCTAATCCACTCTGAAAAAATACAGTCACCCAAAAGATTTGCGATGGTCACAAGGCATTTGGGGGAAGTTTTCAAGTGGCTCAGAGCAAACCAAACAATTGCTCGCGAAAACGGCATTCACGCCCGGTCGACGCTGCGCCGGCATCGCTCTAATTTAGGTCTTTTAGTCTGTCACTGAGTTTAGGCAAAAGTCTTGTCTTACTTCTGGACTCTGCTTTGTCTTTCAACCTAACAACTTGAATCTTACTCATTATTAAATCTTCAATGACTTTGGTGTCATCCTCGAGATGAAAAACACTATTCTGATTCCAACATACTATTGCAATAAGTGAAATATTTCGGTAATTTCATAAATGTTAATCCTCCACTAAACTTCTAGTTATGTAACATGTCTCGTTGCTAGGGCACACAAACCGCATGTGATGTTCACTGGTATGGTATGTGTTGTCTTAAAAAGCGTATTAATCTGCTTTAAACCCGAGCTACCACCGACAGAACGAAGTAAACGAATAAAGACTAGAGGCTTGTAGACGACTCACAAAGATTGACGAACGGCAGGGAAGCAGTGACTACGCTTTCGATGATTTCAATCTTCTGCCGGCTTTCTCTCAGGTGTCCACTGAAAGCATGGGACACGTTGAATATGGTCCTAGTGTGCTAGAAATCTGGAATCAAAATGGCGTTTCCCACTCAGATCTGAGTTTTTCAGAATTGCTTCGATTTCAGTGAAGTGATTTCATTTAGGGAATTCGAATCCTATTAGGATGGTGTACGCACGATCTTTCTTTCAGTGCCTGAAAGGGTGCTTGCGGGGGACCATGCCGTTCTATACAATTTCCCACATCGTTTCACAACGGTCAGAATTATTCGGAACCATGTGAAACATATTCAACTGACTATTTAGGATCTCGTTTAGTTAGGCCTGAAACGTGACTCACTTTACTTGGACACATTTGTGCGTACGTACTGTAATGCAAACGGATTACCTATGCATTGGTCTACAAACTGCGAGCGGATATTATTACGAGGTCTGGTGAAGTACAGGCATGCTCTCACTCAATTCCGAATATTTCTGACATAAGTCAGAATAATTTTAACATCATCCCGAAATAACGCTGAAAATGGTATGGCACAGGCTAAGTGTAGACCACAGCAGAACCGCTTAATTTCAACACTCCCGGTTTCCATTATACGTGGTCAAACTATTGGATCTAAAATAGAGTGATTTATGGGGACAACGTCAGTAGTAATTTAGCACTGGTATTTTGGTCATGTTTGCATGGGTCAGTCATTTTAGTCAACACTGACAACTTTCATGTACGGGGAAATTCAACGGGGACATCGAGAAGGGTGTAGGGGGTGGTGCTGAGAAATGAAGCAGAATTGTCATGACTGAATCACACAATTAAAATAAAACGTTTCCTGTAAATCGAATTCCAAAATGAAATCTCACATGCGCATTTCCGCTTTCGGCCTACTGACATGTTCTTGACGAAGGATGTTTAAGGAATTATCCGTGTAACAGTATTACATGAGGAATCGTTCTGCGATTATGACAAGCAGTTAAGAGTAAAGTTCAAGTGCAAATCTGTCCACCTTTTTAGCGTTCGTTTTCCAAGCTATACGTGCTAACACTGACAAGTTGTGGCCTAGTTTTCGCATGAACGTATCGATGACTAGTGTTTCAACAGCGATCTACAAACTGGATATTAGTCAGAAGTACAAGCATTTCATATCTCAACTTTGCAGCGAACGTGGACCACTTCCAATATTGTCGAAAGCGTGTATCATGAAATTACAGCTGATTACCTCGTTTGATTTAATCATTATTTCGGAAGCCACGTGGAATCTGTTGCTTGGGTCAGCTTAAAAGTGAAAAAACCACGTTGCTCGTCATTCATTTGGTGAACATTTTCCATTTGTTGATTACTTCCAGTGTGAATTCTTTTTTCACGATCATCGAACGTTCGGCAATTGTTATTTGAATCTAGTTTTGTCTGACTGGAAAGGTCAGTCAATTTAGTGTCAGTTTTCATTCATCTTTACTGACGACAATTCGATCTCAGTGAAAACCATCCTTGGGTCAGTAAACTTAAAACGCAATAAAAGCTGACCCAGTTTTTCAAGGACAAATAAGTCATGCCATAGGTTTGAACCTCATGCTTTTATCTCTTTTGAGGATAAGTTAGGAGCATATGAAACTGGGGACCAAGTGTACGTACGCGATTTCAGAAGCGGGTTTGACAGCTGGACGGTCGACTAAAAAGGCAATATGGGGGATTTTGAGTGTGTAAACAGGGCATGTGAAACTTCCCGGATCGGGAGACGAGTTTCACAGCCCAGTTTTTAAAGTTATTCAGATTTTCTACAGATGGATGTACCAATGGTCAGTAGCAATGCCGGATGCTATCATGCTGAGTTAGATCCCCGAAAAGTCTTCGAAGAGTTCGAACCCAGCCAGCCATTTAATTATACAGTCAAAGAAAGGAACCCATGAAAGTGCATCGTGCTGGCTTCTTAAAAAGAGAAAGATGTATTGATCAGACCCTGATGATCGGTATCCGAAGCAGAAGGATGCAGTTGAGCAGTTCATAATTGGTCAGTATCTCTGTCGATTTCGACTGAACCATTCAAACCAGTGGTTCCACGTTCGAAATCTAAGGCTAACTTACAGCTGCAATCCAGCTAGTGTGATTCAACGAATTTCCTGTCCGTATTTTTCGGGGTCAATAAGACCGGGGTTGCGACACTGTAACAATGTTCACCTGCTCGTAATACTGACCGACCAAATTTACAGGGGCTATTGGGGACTCAAAGAATGCAGAATTTCGTGTATAAGTCATCGGAAATTTGTGATCCACTGGGGTGTAAGGACTTTCAGGGAAAATGTAAGTAATCTGCTGCCCACGCGGCTGATTTCCGGGGTAGTTTATTGCCGTTTATGTCCAGAATTTTCTTTGTCCTTGGCAAGGGGTCGAAGTTTACTTGGTAGCATAACCATGCACAAGTCAGACAAGGCAGTTCTGGTCCATGTATACACAAGCTCAAAATTCGACAGACATTAAACTATGAACGGATAAATTTATCTCATAGGGCCTGTAGCGCACAATAATGAAAACCTTTGGTGGTTGTCTCGACTGTGCTTTCGTGAACTAATTGTGGAGAGAGGATGGAGATTTTTCTCACAAAAATCAAGAAGAGGAAACATTTTATTTGAAAATCAGCCACTTTGCACTTTTATACTGGGACACAAGATAACGGCACTATTTCTAGAGTTTTCAGTGGTCGGCTTTTATTGGGAAGCAAATGTGTCGCCTATTGCGAAGAACTCGCATTCATGTGGGTATAGAACGGATTGATCCTAAGTGATTCTTCGTTGCTTTTGTTCCTTTCTATTACTTTATCCAGTTTTTGTAAATCAAATCCAGATCGAATGTAAACTAGATGGCGAAAATAAGACAGACGGGAAAGACTGATTCTGAATACAGATTTATCTGTCGAAACTCGGTTGTATTTCATATAAATATATTATACACACGTAACCCAAAGACTAAACCTTGGAGGAGCGCTTTGGAATAATCAACGGATTCAACCGAAATGTGTAGTTAACTACATAAATTGGCACAATTGCATAACTGGTGCAGCGAGGAAAGGAAACGAATTAGTTAGCCGTGGGATTGTCATAGATTTCGACCGTTTTGGACGACCGGCTTTTGGTTGATAACGTGAAGTTAACCTGTCAACAGTCTTTAGGATCTAAAACCATTGCAAAAACCACCTCATGTTTTTACGTATAAACATAAATATGTTTGTGGATCCATTTGAGGTTAGCGATAAGGGTTGTGAAAGACAATTAGCTTGAGTAAAATGTCATTTTTTCGGAACGACAAACATTTGTGCAGAATACTAACCTCGGCTGGGGAATTTGAGAAACTTCAGTAATAACAGGGACATTGGATCTCGGTTGCACGAGTTTCGATGGAAACTGAATGATGTCAAATTAATTAAACAGACAATTGACGTCTTTTAGGATTCGCTATTTTGTGACGTTCACCCAGGTGCACAAAACTTTGTTTCCGGATATCTTCAGCTTGCACTTTTTTGTTCGGCATCACATTAGGCAGAGGAAATGACAATTTTAGGTATGTGGGAAAGTGTCAGCCAACAAGGTTGACCACAGTCTTCCGGGAATACGATTACCGGGCCAAAGTAAGTAACCTCTAGAATTTCTGTTCTTCATTTGCGGGACTGAGCGACTCTAATGATGGAGTGACTTATCATGCAGCGTAAGCGTTTGGCTTATCTGCGAAGATCAAGGTGGAAAAAGGGTTCAACTGTTTCGATAGACATGTTTGAAATCATCGTCAACAAAGCATATCTCACCAAGCTTGGATTAAGACTGGAACTCGGGATGAGCCATTGTGGGTGGGAAATTGCAAAACTTTAGGCTACCTTAGGGCTGAACGTGAACAGTCCACGGAACATGTAGCAATTTGTGGCGTATACCATTTAACTGTCCATGGCTTTTTGCACAGTTGCAAATCTTGGCGTCCGAGTGAACCAAAATCTTGATCGCGACGAACCTTCACAAATGTTATTTCAGTCTGTTTCTCCATTAGCCACTTTCATCACCGGAGACAGAAATGATTATTTTCACTTAAGTGTATGGTTTCAAGTGGTAGAAAAAGAAACATAGATAATTTTGGGTTTCAACATAACCTGGTTTTCATCAACGCAATTCAGGTGCCGTAGAGGAACACAATGAGACACTTGCTATTTGCTGATCGACCGTCAACCACCTGAAGACAGTTGAACCAAACTGCCCTGCTCGCTGGAGCTAAAACAGCTACTAGGAGAGAGACTATTATGAGGTGGGGAAACAAATTTGTAGTGGTGGAAATAATTCTAAAATAGTTAGAAGGGACACTTGGATATTATGGGAAATACCAAAGCGCCCTACAGGAGAGGACCGCAAAATTTCCACAACCATAATTCTGTCGGCATTTTTTTGTTCTTTGAACCGTGCAATCAGAATGATTCAGTAAAATACAATGATAAATAACAGGGCTAACATAAAATGTGCAGTGAATTGGAACTTTTTCATTTTTTATTATTGATGAAAAACTGAGGATCAAAAAATCACCATCAGGCAGTTTACGCCTGGACATCCGAACATGGGTTCTTCTCTTAGCTAGCTGTTCCTGTAGTCGGTAACCTTCAGTTAATCACTGTCATTAGTTGAACCATGGCTCAGGTTTTATATAAGAATGGCAAAGTGAATGTAGTTAGATGAATGATATATTTACTTCCATGCACCATTTACTTATTGGCGTCCTCGGGGATGTACTCATTCATATTAACGTTTTTCCAATCCCAGTGTACCACGGACCGTATCTGAAAATATGATTTGCTAAACTAAATTTCTTGGTATGACTAAACTGCCAGCATGGCGGTATTTTGTTGTGGTTGTCATAGGTTAGAATCCTCTTAGCACAATTGAAAACTTTCCCATTTGGTGATTTGCAACTGCGGAGGTGAAAAAGGATGAAATAGGTCGAAACAGAGTTATTCCGTTGCAGAGTAATCTGATAGTTAAAATCATTTATTTGTGAATTTGTCGCTCTTTTGTTCAAGAATTCTTTTCGGTAGTGACGTCTGATAATCTCTGTCTTTCATTGAAACTTCACTAAATTATTCTCAATAACTTTGTCATAGCTGAATGAGAAGCTATCACGGTGAACACTAAAAGGAGCAGCCTGTAGTTGACAGTCCTGAAGGAACAAACCTTTAGTCGATTCGGTTCTTGCGTTACCTTTCTTTTTGGGTGTTCAGTGGTTTAGATGGAAAGATTAATAAGATCTAGTACTCTTAGGTATGTTATCGGAGTAGTCACTAAACCCTTGATTCAATGGTGGTTCATATCAAACCATACAGAACACCGAGGAAGTAAGCATATATAGACAGAGCAGATTGGTGAGAATATTTCTTTAACGTAATGGTGTAGCAGCTGCTCAAAGATAAGTGGCAGACTAATAACAAGTGGAAAGATGCAACCAAGTGATTGTATACTTAAGTCTGTCTAAATAAAGCAGCGCAGTCAATACTGAGTGGCGTTTGTTAGCAAGGCACACCGGACACATGGCGGTTTGTTCTGGTTTTATCTGGCGAACATCTATCTCTTGTGATTCATATATATATATATATATATATATATATATATATATATATAATTCAAACAAAATCATTGTTCGGATTTTATACCTAGCATTTTCTCATCCAAATGTCAGGCTATCTAAGCATCATCTTGACCGTTTATTCCGTTTGGAATTTCTGCCCCATCATTCATGAAACCAGCTGAGACTATCAATTCTTTGAGCCATCAAGTAACAACTGTTTCACAAATGCCATTCGATTGAGTTGTTCGCACGTTTCATTCTGTGTGATTAACACAATGAAGTAGCACATGACGAAGCCAGTTTGATTGCCTTGGCCAGGTACCCCGATATACGTGTCGCGGTCCAAAAATAGGCTTTTTCACCTACGGTAATAGGTGATTGAAACACTTTTAAAAGCTTGGCAGTCCATTGTGCATTGGATAGTGTTGTGTTTATACAGCGTTAGTCTGATTGTCACTAGGGTGGAATATGGAAACCACGTGACGAATTTGGAAAGATTCGTTCGTGGCTGGCGCCATCTCGATGCCACACCTTATAAAACAAGGAAAAAAATGAATACGAATATCCGACCAGCACTACTGAGAAAATCATTGCAGAACATGAATTTCAATAAATGACAAATTTTAATCACTCATGAATTTTCTGACCGCATTGTATTTTATTGTATCAAAAACTTCTGTAAGTTAAGAAACCAACATTTCACTCAATAGTGAAAGACAGAAAAATGGGTTACTGGACATGACAAAGACCTAACATTGTCTATGTGTGAGCAGATAAACGGTGGGAAATTGGCAAAACGTTTTCATTTGTGAATGTTTGAAGGCGGCTGCCTCATCATGTCTCCAGTCTTAACCGGAATGCGCGCTAAATCTGGAATAGGGGAATTACGATGAACATTAATGCGAGAGGGAGTTGGTGCATACTGTCAACAAGTGGACGTATGTGCATAGTAAGAAGGCAGATCGTTATGAGGGGGATGGATAGGGTAAGCAGGAACTTTCCTGCGAAGATTTGCAGGCCTTGATGTGTAAATCGCACATTCCATCAATAAGAGAGTCAATGGGATGAAAAGAAATACGACCAGCGACAGACAAAGCTCGACTAATTACGTGAATATCTTTCATGAGCAGGACGGGAAATATAATCAGAAGGCAATAAAAAAGATAAAGAGAATGCATTGGTGGACAAAAGTAATAACACCATGTTTTGCACCAAACTATCTTAGTCTAAGGATATGAAAAGATAGGCGAAGTACTCATTTGAAGCATTCAGAGATATAACGGACCATCGCAAACTGAGGGAATAAAACTGATTAGAGTATTCCAATGTGCACAGCTCCGAGATGGATCATTTGTTTTCTAGAATTCCGTATCAATCCGCATCCGAAATTATTCTCATCGTAAGTCGTTTTCTTTAGAAGTACCTGTTAGTAAGAATATACGTTCTCACAAAAAATGAAGTTACTAAAATGTATCCAAAATAAACGAACCACTTACACATTGCGCAGCCAAAAATGGGCATTACAAAACGGAAGAAAATCGGAAAACATAATTCGCACTTGACGGTTGTATTCTTTAGAATAGTTCAGTGAGATGATCAACTGCTCAGAGTAGTCGAAATTTTGTACAAATTTTGGTTTTGCTTTTCCTAAATGGCCTAATACTTTCCAGATTCGATTAACCCTATTGTTGGATTTTATACACCTTGATGGGTTTGACGGTGCTGTTGTCTGCCTCGCCGGCCTCACCGTTGGTCCGATTCGCGGCACACGAGCGTGAATTCGGCTAGGGTACCTAGCTTCACGTGGCTTACTGCCTTGGTATGGGGGAATTTAACTAACGGATTTAGCATGCAACATGGACTCGTTTAACACACGAACAAATGACCTTCAATGTCCGGGAGATACTGTTTTTGTACTGACTGATTGCTTTTTCCATCTGTTGAGGAACGAGCCATGCTGTACAGCCTTTAAGCCTCTTGTTTTGATACTGCGCATCTGCTTACACTAGAATGCGAATGAAAGGGAATACTGGAGTTGTCAGATCTAACGCACACTTTAGGGGAATGCTAAATTATAAAAAGCAGTTCCGCTATTCTCCACCACTTTGCATTAATCAAGCATTAAGAGCGAATGAATTTGTTTGTCAACCAATAATTTGCGTTCGCCAGGAGTTCACCGTTGGTAAACTTCCCCGGGGAGCTAAGTTAATTTGGGTTTTATGAGTGAAACGTTCGGCCTGTTCAAACATCAACTTATGCTGGTCCCGAACAGGGTTAGTAGTTGCCTAGTAATCTTTTTGAGGGTCTCTTGAGAATATCTTGGTCTTATTAGAAAACCTTTGCCAATTCCTTGAGACTTAACTGACATGATCAGAACCAGTTTGACTAAACTTTTAATCAGCAAAATTTTCCGAGGTCTGCGAGGAATCGAATGATGAGCTAATATCCCAAATCAGATGTTCTTTCCTGTTCACCAAGTTCACAGTTTCACATTCTCATATATCTACATGAAATCGAAAGAACTCTTATTCCACTTAATTTTTCTCTTGTTTAACCTGATCAAGTGGTGATCTTCCTAACACTCGCATTCAACACAGGTTCCTCTCCTACGTGGTCGCAGGCCTTTTGGTTTCTGACGGTTTTCAACCTTTGTGCACCGCGAGCCACTGGCATATCACATCACTTGGTAAATAAACAGTTCTAATTATCGATTTTAGAAATATACACGTATCAAAATCGATGTAATCTGCAAGTCAAGCAGAAGAGAGCATGAAGGTTTCCGACGATAGTTACGGCATAGTCTTTTCCTCCATAAAATTGTGGTTTCGCGCTCTTTTAGGGAGAATGATCGCCGGAATACAGTGTTCTCAATGGAAGACAAAAATGTTTATAAACTAACGGGGATAGATCGATATGTGAGACGGATGCAAGAATCTTAGATATCCTAAAAGTCTCATGATTTCAGAACCTCATTCAAGACTGTTAGTAAAGTAGTTGTGTCAAATCTCCCAATGCTTGCTGTTTATAATTCAATGGGAAGCTGTAGTGCCTAGAACAAGTGACCTCAGCGTATAATACTGATAACCACGGTTTTATTAAATAGTTTGGTAGATTTATCAACTAATGACTAGGGCCGCGGTAGACCAATTTTACCATTTGAACGTATTCAACAATTACCATTCGTTACATTCGTGGTAGTCGATCATTGTAGGCTTACGACTCTGGCTGACGCCAGGCTGATATTCGCAATCGCCACCTAACCTGGCCTGGTAATGAATTGTAAGTAATTAGCACTAATCTCCCGGACAGCAATCATCAAAATGCGGTGTTGCAAGCCGTTGGATAATTCCACATGAACACCGGGTTGAAAGTGAAGATATGTTAACACTTACGTGATACAAATGACTGAATGAATGCGAGCGTTCCAGGTGGAGTCAGTCCTCTACTTCGGAAATTCCTGTTCAGTGGTGAGCCTTTATATGAGTGAATCTACTCGTTTGTCTGTCCTGGAGGCATAAAACTCAATGATTTTGAAAATGTGTTTGTATGGATTTTTCATCTCTCTGAAGGGAAGAGATGAAAAAATGTTTCTATCCATTCAGTTTCCTCGATCGCATTTCTTCTCAGGCTATGATGACTCATTCGGGAACAAAATTACCGTTACCAATGGGGTGGGGTTGGTGTCTGATAGTTTTATGTATTCTCACATTAATTTGGCAAAGCCGCTAATCAGCAACTGACGGGTTGGCAAACTCCCTGCTCTATCAATCAATGAATTTCCTCTAGATTACCTCGATTCTAGCTATAAACGTTCGTATAATAATTGTCATTTTCACCCATAATTATTACCAGGTCTCTGACCCTGTAGAGAATGTTTCGGCGTTATCAGCTGGGTTTATTCACCCGTAGGTGACCGTGTAGTCCTCCATTATTGGTTTAGCCTGGCTGGCAGTGAACTTAGCCGTTGGTTTTGCCGAGAAACTTTGGACGGAACAAGTAAAATTGAGGGAAATGGTAGATTTTTCAAGCCAAACTATGAGTGAGTCCGGAAATCGGAGCAGCTCATTTTCGTCAGATGCTGCGCTGGATTTTACTGCAGTTGCCACAGAAGACACCTAAACATAATGAGAAGAAACATAGCTTATACGGTTTGCTTGTGTTGGTCATCCATTGCTTACTGATCCGTCCGAGCTCTTTTTCCGAATGCATGTCAACAGTTACAAGTAACAAATTGTAACTTCAGTGTTAATTTTTGCAACCACTAATCTTGCACGAAACTGCTGGGGTTTTGGTTACTACCTCCCAGCCAGACGATTAGAAATCCTTGTCGGCAATCCAGTAGTGTCATAAAATAGCTGATTTAGAATATTCGCACCCAATAAAAAATAGAACAGTTCTCGTGACTAAATCAAACATTACAAATTCTATCCTTCATGGTCAAAACTGTGATTATATACTCACATTACTATGACATTAGTTCGGTTATACTGGTCGGAATATCTTCTAGAAACTGGAATTTGTGAGAGTGGTTTATCTGGCATGGCTATTTCTATGCTAATGATGCAGATCGAACACAAAAATATAAATGCTTCGTCCGGAGGACAGCTCCTCAAACTCTCTTACACGTGTTCTCGCCGCGAAACTGGAACCTGTCAGTTGCTCTCCATATTACATTAACCAGTTTATTATCATCGAATTAATCGGTTTTGAACGCATTTATTCTGAATCGATAGGACAAAGTCATCACAGAAAACGTGGTGTATGAATAGTCTTGAGTGAGAAGGCTGAAGCAGCCCTTTTAGATTGGATCCCAGTCAACAGTCGCTTGTGTGCCATGAGACTTCAGGGATCAGTTGGCGTCCGAAAGGATAGTAGTGTTAAGCGTAGTTTATTTGTTATCTCGGCATACGCTCCCACAGACTGCAGCACTGATATGAAGACGAATTTTACGAAAACCTCGTCACGCTT
>LUCM01003006.1:295128-335027 GCA_008360955.1 Fasciolopsis buskii | reverse complement strand
GGGTCCGAAAGACTCGTCGACTTGCTGGCTGGAGACACTGAAGGATATGGCAGTGGACCGTGAACAGTGGAGACCGTGTTGTCATTTGCTATCGAATTAGAATGATTGAAAACACGTGCGTTTGTACAGTTAGACCGTGTTTCGTGTGTTAGCTGCAGCAGCATCTTTTCCCGCCTGTGTAGGTCCACTCCCTGTTCCCCTTGGATATTCACTCTTTTTATATAAACGTGTGACTCTGGGGCAAGGCAGCGGTCAGTGAGGCTTGCCTTGCTGAACGAAGATGATGATGATGATGACGATCGGTAACGACATAAGGGCAATAACAAATTCGGCGACGGTGATCACCACCACTACCACAACAACAACAACAAAAACAGCAACAACAACTGAGCACAACAGCACCTTCCATTTGGGTTCGGAGTGTAACACACTGTCAGAATGCGGATAAACAAGCGGATCAGCAAGCGGATAAGCAAATGCGAGTTCGCAATTTGCGGGGCTGCAATACAAGCTTTTAATACAGGAAAACATTTTGATTGGCATTCCGCATTGATCCTTGCAAAAAATACTGTACACTCCAGTCAACAAGCCCACAGTTCATAAAAAGAAAAATAGTTCCGATGACTAAATCGAGGTATCAGAGCCAGCAGATAGTAAGACAGAGAGAGAGATCCATGGGAAGATAAGGACTATTTAAGGTCTAGAATCTCTCCTTTGCCATATCAAGTAACCACACTGTCCGATTTCGGGAACAAAGATTAAAACCAATTAGATGCCAGCGTATGATTCTGTTTATCCATGACCTAGTGTTTGCAAATCTTGCGTCATCACCAGAAAAGTTGAAATTTTCGACTTCCTTTCAGGGTTGAACAACAACTTACCTCAAATCTTGCACTGCTCGGTACCGTTTTCTTCTGTTTTGTGCTATGTACCTTTTTCGATTTTCAGGTTTGTTTAAGTTCTATTGCCTCCGGATGCACGTGCGTCAACGTAAACGAGACACGTATAATGGCGAAATTGTACGTCATACTTCAATGGGAGACCACGTGATCAAAATAATTGGAACATTTCGCATGGTTAACCAGGATCCAAGAATTGCATACTATACCTGGGACGATTGATCGAAGATTCACGGCAGGAGGCCTAAGTCACATGAGCTAGAAAGGAAAACAGTCGAGTTGCATACCTAAAGTCAAGCTAATCTCTGGGTGCTTCTCTTGACAATACTCGAAGTCATACGAAGATGCTGCATCGCTCGGAGTTTGTCACAAGTATATTTGTAGAAATCCATCCACCGGTTTCCACTAAAGGAAGAGAGAATTGTGTTGGCAACAAACGAAGTTGAAAACTGCAGACCAACATCAACTATACCTTCGCTTAAAATAACGCCCTGTTTCTTTTCATTCAACTCCTAGCTACGTTGATGCAACTATTAAACTGATCACTCACAAAAATCCCGAGCACGGGTATTCTTCTTTTTCTTGTTTGGGATATAATAACCGTATCGGGAACTCAGTAAATTAAATCGATCCTAAGAACAGAAAATCGAATAAAATTTAAGCACCAAAAGAATAGAGATGCAGAATAGACTTTCAATCAGTTTCCGAAGCTATCTGCTGTGTCCCGGCCAAAGATTCTCCAATCCGTGAGTAATTTTCGCTCATTTGAATTGAAATATCAGGGTGCAGGAGGCTTAAAAGTACTGAGATTGCGTAAGGAGCAAGGTGCATTGGACCGTATTTTTTATACATTCATCATTTTCGGAGTTTGTGCAGTTGGACTGTTGACTCGATTGGAATGGGGCCGATGTGTCTGGCCCAGTGATTAGGGTCAGATTGTTCGATGGAGATCACTAGAACAACCATTGCGAATGCTATGCATTTATTGAAAGTAAACACGAAGGTAATGGCTCTCGTAGATAGTTCAGCTGTGTGGAGCACCTGTCAGTGTAGTTCTAGCCTGCTGTCTGGACATTATGGTAACCAAAAATACAAGTAAGTTTTTGGCTGCTGGTAAAAGTTTGTGCCAAGGAATCAGCATAAAACGAACAAACCACATACTGATAATGTAAAATGGAGAACAAAACAATAAGCTTTTACATAAAGCAGTATTCTGATTAGAATTGTCGTGAATCTGATTTGTGTAGTACAACCGCAACTTAGCCTATTGCCAAGTAGACTGAGATATTTTTTGTCCCAGATTTATTCAGTTAGTTTGGGTGATATCTTGATTGGATAAAGTGAGTCGCGCAAGGCTAAGTGCTATACAAATCTTTCTACAATATCCGTGGAAACGAGAAAATTTGGTACGCTGATCAATCAACGTATTATCACTTCAGACATGCACAAATTTTAAACACAATCAACAAAGGCCGATTAATCCCAGGAGATGTCTCCAAGCCGTAAGAAATACTATTAGCCCCTCCCAGTGACAGCCAATAGAACACCAATCTGGTTTACCAATTCAATGGATAGTTTTGGTAACGATTGTAATATATTGTTCACGTGTGCTTTCAGTGTTGTAATGGACTTATGGAACTCGTCGAGGACGAAGGGTCTGAGCTTGTTCAGTGTGCTGAAGTCTCCTTCCTGTGTACACAAACGCCTCACTAAAAGACTTTAGACGATTTCAGTCGGGCTGATATCTAGATCATGAAAGTGGCATTTATCTAAGGTTTAAACTGATTTGTGTTAAGAGAATGAATTAATTCACAAACAAACTGTGAAGCATATCATCCGTCTGATCATCATTATCATCACCATCATCATCATCATCATCATCATCATCATCAACGTCGTCAGGTAAATAAGGAAACAGTATACAATATGGCAATATAGGGCTATAGATCGGTCAAAGCTTAGTTAATTTTAGATTAAATTCTGAGGTGAATCATTTGAAGATAATCATCTGATTAGGGTTTATATAACATTAATTTTCGCTTGTGCAGGGTGTGGTTTTTGAAAAGCACTGCAATGGAACATTCGTGACTTTTGTTTTCCTTTAGATGCAGCTGGCGCACCGCCTGCCTCATTTGTGAATTCAGCTGAATTCTGTGCATGACAGAGTCTTTCGTAAGACATACCGGTCTAAACATTGTTAATGTACGTTACCTCGGCAACGATGTCTGCATCACTGCTCAGCTATTCACTATTGTGGCACTGTGATGGAATAGAACAAACTATGTATTATTTAGTCTATCTAGTCATAGAGTAGGATCGATAGTTCTGCCTTCCGATAAAAACGCGTGTGTCAGTAAAGTAGTTCTGCTCTCGGTCTCAGCTGTGATTACACACACCATCTTTCACCCACCGAGAGGAAGCACTGAGGGAAATTGGTGGGAAATTTGGACAGATTCACTGAACGTCACGCGTCATGGGATAGTCACATACGAACTTGAAAAACAAACCAGAAAATATAGACAGTCAGGCAAACAGACAGTTTACCGATGCATGGAACAAACGCACAATTGTTCTGTTGGGCACATGACGTAAATGGTGGACAGGAATGCCCAACGAAAGGAAGCTGTCGATAAACCGACAAAGACCAAGGCCAGGACGTATAATAGGATTTAGAAGCCGATATTGCTTCCTCAAATTCAACGTAGTTGATTGCTGCGCTTTGGTTTAGCGGCATTTAATTTTCTAACTTTGTTAAATTTTTCTTCCGGATTATTTTAAATTGTGGGTTCTATAGATTTGCAGTTTTTTCACCCTAGTTCCTGGGGATGATAATCATCCAGCTGTTTATTGTCAAGCCGAAAATTTCTCAGATTAGAAGCTCACAATAATATTACTTTTTATGAAATGATTATCCAGTGAAGGCCGAAGACGTCCTGGCAACGGACACGTTTATAGATATCCAACCAGAGAACCGTGAACACTTGAAGAATTGGATTTTTACTACTGCCCCTAAAATACAAAAGATGATTGTGGACGAAATTTGCTCGAAGTAGTTGAGAATGGATGACAATATATTCACACCCAAGTTTGTCAGGATAAATGTAGCTACAATGAAGCACCTAGTAAGTAGTGCCTCTAAGGATAAAATGTTCCAATGGAAATACCGTGGCTCAACCAATTCACAAAGAAGGTGGGAGCTGGTAAAACAATTATTTTCAGGAACTACTTATTTATTTAGAACACTTGGTCACAAGTTTGGATGCAAAAGGAATATCTGACATCTTGGTTTTGATTCTTTCGCAAATTTGGAGTGGCTGTTGTCGAGAGCAGTTAGTGAATATTGAAAGACGGTTCCGCATTGGAGGATATTCACCCGAGAGGGCATGCGGTGATTTCTCTTGTTAACAAGACCTCGTTCTGATTTTGGAAACAAAAAGGAAGATGCAGGACTGCTCTTTGTGTGCAGAGTTTTCGAACTTGACACAATTCATACCCGCAAATGGACGCCAAACATGAAATGACCAATCTCTTTTGATCAATATCTTTCTTGTCCATGTGTTGTTTTCCTGCCGCAGCGTGAAAAATGAGAAACAGTCGGAAAGCTGACTGGAGCCACTGGTATTATATGCTGAAAGCTATCCTATGAAAACTCGATCAACGAAATCTTCCGTCATTCGGTATCGCTAATGAAGCAGTATTTAGTTTCATATGAGAATCAAATTAACCCACACACAAACGACCCAGTGAAGTGCAAAAGTTTTGTAAACACCGTTCGTTGCTCAAGTGATTCAAATTCATTTTTAAGTATATGTAGTAGAGAAGAGAGCACTGACAGACTTCCAGTGAGGCTATTCAGTGACAAAAATGATTGACAAGAGACTTCGTAAGTGAAGTGTATTTGATCGACAGAGTCTGTTGCTTGGGTGTTTTGATGAATTACCCTAAAAGTGAAGATATGCAGAGGACACTAGGAAATACTAATTTGCACTCTGTTGGTATTTTTTTCCTCTCGAGTGTAGCGGGAATGCCACTGAATTCAAAACTGAAAAACAAGATGTGATCGTTGAGCCGAAGCGGCCCTTCTTCCACAAGTTTCAAACCCATTGGATTGGCATCATGTCACAAGTTTGATTTAGCCATGCCATGAAAGAAGAGGTCTTGATGAAGCTAAGGTTTTGGAATTAGGTCAGCGTTGACGAGATTCAAACATGAAGTTTACGGTTCTCAGTTAACCAATAACGAGCAGCAAATATCTCATATCAATAGAAATTGCCATAGATCAATATATTCATGTTTATGTCGGGCATCCTAAGCATTTACTTCATTGAAGTTTTCCTTGTGGATGTAGCTTCCTTGACGGAAACAAATTCACGATTTGTGGTAAATCAAAATTTGTAATTTACATGTGCATTGACAAATGAAACTCATAGTTCTCTGTTGTCGTTGTGTTCTCATTTTCTGGAAATCTATCCAAGCAATTTTTCACCCAGATGAGTAAAAAATTACAGTGCATTTAACAGTACGTAATGACACTCAGTTTTGTCAATATAGTAGTAAAGCTAATTTGTCCTGCCTCAGACTTTACATTTAGTTATCATTTCTGCTCCCACGTACTGAAACACCTTTCACAAACAGAAATTCCGACTTTTAGATTGGAGGCTAATCAAATAAATAATAACTGCAGAAGTGAAAAGATCCCGGATTCATAAGTTTCAGCATTTATCTGGTGAATGCACTGGGCACGAACCATTACCACACAATCAATCTGTAGGCAACCGGTAATTATCAGTCAGATCCGATTACAGAAATCGATTTGACAAAACAAACCATTAGTGCACTTTTGCGCAGGAACATAAGTACTTAGAAATGCAATGCCTTTTCCTTCCTGTACGGGTGATGAACTCTGGCACGTCGATCACTTCCGAATTCAGGTACGAAATAGTTCGATCGACGTGACCGAAACAAAGAGCTATTCAGTAGTTCATCCACGACCTTACAATCCTCTAATTGGTATTCATTGTTTTGATTATGTTTGGGTGATTTGAATTAGACTGAATTTGATAATAAGTACACCACATCTGTTAAGCTGTATCTGTAAATTGTGAAAAAACATTGTTACACAGTCTGCCACTGTGAATGTATGCACTGAGGACCTGGTATGTTGTCGCTGCAAACACAGAGTTCCGTGAAACACGTTCTTGTGGTATAGTAGGCTTCAAACTAACAGTTTACTGACGTCATCGGGGTAAGTTTCACGAAATGCGTAACTTGACTCTCAGGGAATTATTTACACAAGATTTTGTTCTGGTGTGGATTTCTTGGTATAAATCTCGACTGATTTATGTAAATATTGCCATGATCGTCCTGTAGAAGATTATGGGTAAACTTTTACATTACCGATTAAATGAATATTTGGGATATCAGTTGTTATGCGTTGAACTTCGTGCCTATCCAACTAGACATCATTCATAATAATTTTAAGATAAACTCAGAACGAGTCCACATCAAAACTTTAAGGTCCTGTCTGATGGTATAAAAGTAAGTTACGTACTCACCTAAGGCATTTCACAACTGAGTCTCAATCTCTACCCCTGAACTAATACACGAATATTTGCAGTGTGGCTTTGCACGGAACCCTAATGTAAATATCGGTCTATAAATGTGGTATTACCAGGCTTTGAGGATAATGTGTTCTACAAGCGGCAGTGGTTTGTTGCAGACTTACCGCATTCAAACATTCATTCACTTCAGTCGATCAAATCAACAAGCAGATACCTGAATTCAAGGCATTGTTGGACAACGTATGATTTTGCGGAAACTTACCCCGACAACTGGATCTCATAATTTGGAATGCCTGTGATGTACATATTTCCAAAGTTCTAATGAAAGCAGTCAATCAAACGTAGCTAATTCAGTCGTGAGATTATCCATAGAACCAATATGAACCAAAGGAATACAGTTGGTTTAACACGAATATCATCTGCGGCTCATCCGGGATATCTTCTAGGTTGCGTTTTCAGCCTGCGTATATAAGACAATGCAATCAAATTAGTAATGTTAAAAATCTGACGGAGGTTCGGACTGCTCGTCAGTGGATCGAGCTGAACGAAAGAAAAGGTAACATGTCGGGTGTTAAAATTGCAGAACTAATTGGAAATAATTTGGTGTTTCGTTTTCGAACGTCAAGATCGTCAATGCAATCCTCATTTGTGTTGAAAGCATTTTCTGTTGCTACTGAACAAGATTAACCCTTTAGTATAGTATTTCAATCTTGCGCACAATATCATACCAACAAGGTTAATTAAATCAACTTTTCATTTTCCTGTTTTCCTTATACGGCAGACCAGTACTCATTCCGCATGGTACTTGATGGAAATGCTAACGTTGGGACTAATCTATTAGTCCAGCAAAGCTTGCTTTTGTGACTGAGTGCTGATTATACCATTCGCACGGTAATTACCTTCCGGTCCCAAATTATTGCATGTTCGTATAAATTTTCTTCTCACAGCTCCGAAAATGGACACCAGTCCGATTTCCATTTTGGTTGCACACAGGTATTTTGAACAGGAAGAAAATCCTACCCAAAACTCTGCGCCTAGCCTTCTGTGAAGATGGATGTGAGGGGTGGGGGGAATAAAAAGAAAAATAATTATCGGACAAGATTCGTTTGTATAGTTACATATATATATATCTATCTATATATATAACCAGATCACGTCTAACCATGTGCAGATACAATCGGTACTCCTACCATATTTCAAGCAGCATGTCTCGGTTACTGGCACATCAAAATTCACTTCTCAGGTGGATTTGGAGGACAAATAACGTCTGCTTTAAAGTCAACAGAACTTGCTGATCCCTAGGCCAGTGTGCCTGGAGTAAGATGATCTCGTGAACCATCTGTTGTGACAATAAAGTTTGGCTCCAGCACAGTTACCAAATTAACTAACTACTCAAATAAATAGTTATACGATCGAACACAGCAAACCAAATTTCATCTGGTGATGTTGTTGTCCCGAGCGACATTCGATCGACGTTTCATGTTCGCTGTTACAATTCATGCTTGGAATTCAAATATTAAACTCTGTGTTCTACTGCGAATATGGTACAAGAGTCTTTATGCCATTCCCGGTGCCTCTACATTATGAAAGCAAAAATTGTAAGGCGACTCTAGCATTTCGAACACTGAATACTAAAAGTCCTGTTTTCACTAGTGAGAAATACTGCCGTCCAGGTGGAAATTTTATGGTACATCAACTAACAGTGTATTAGGTTGCACGAGCTATTCGAAGTGATATTCGGACGGACTTTGGACACAGAATCATGAGTTTTACTGGCTTGATCGACTCGTGTGTCGAACGTGGAAAACCAAACTCAAGCTTTGAATTTTATGTTGAACGGGAATTCCACCTGCACACTAGACATCTAAAAGTCGACGCTCCGATCCGGATTCGAACCGGCAATCCCCGTCCACCGGGCAGACGCTGTATTTCCAAGCTACAAGATGCCCGGGTCACCAACGCAGATTGCTTAAGCCAACGTACAGCGTTGTGCAAACCTCTATTCCAGTAAGTTGTAGCAAATGGCCTCGAATCATGGAATTTCGTATTTCGGAACAGGGGATAACCTGCTATCTTAGGCGAAACACAGACTGTCCGTGCCAATTGTTTGTCCCCGTTATCTATTCACCTCTCTGTTCTTGTGCATCCAAATAACAGGAATTGATTTTGGAAACATTTACTGACTTTTATGTACTTGGTTAAAGGATATTGAACTTCGAGGGATGAATCAGTAAGATTTTCAATGAAATAATCATCATGCATAGTCTGCATTCCGCTCGCTGCCGATAATCATGAAAACTCTGCACGCCTAGTTATGCAGTTTGCGAATTATCAACAATTTTCAAGTTATTCAAACCACTTATGAAGCATCTGTCTTTCTCAATCTTTCTGCAGAAAAACCAATGTCTTAGAAGTCGGCTACTTTGAACAACAGACTGCGGTTAAACGAAACTAGTGAACTGCTGGTGCTGAAACTCAACAAACCGTTGAAAATCATCTCGGCTTGAATGACCATTATGACATTCAACTCGTAGCTGTACGACCGGAGTTTATCACAAAGCCCGTGGGGGATAGATATGGACAGGAGTGAAGCAGCCACACAATGCCTCCATAGGTTCTTAATGCTGCTATAAGCATGAATACTTCGTGATGAAATATATCGTTATTAATGGATTCTCTGCCACATCGCTTGGACATTTTTACTGCCCTCCCGAGGTCCAAAAGATACCAAATGTGAGCGAATTGAACGATACGATCAGAAGTTCCACAAGTTTGCTTATCTGATTTTCGCATACGTTGTAACTTTTTCCGACAAAATGAAAATTGTAAAAAACGAAGTAAATTTTAGGTGGTGAGTAACGTTTTGCAATAACAGCAGAATACTAAAAAAAGAGATCGGAATCGGTGAATTATTTCTCGATGATTAACAACTTTCAACCGACCGGAAACCTTTGATTTACCGCTTTCGAAGATAGATACAATGGATTTGTTTAAAGCAAAATTATATTCGGAAGAACTGTGATCTTCCTGAAAGGAGATCCTCTCCCGGAGGAGCCAGGGCGAATTGAATAACCATGAACTATGAATTGGTGATGCTTAGGTGCAGACCTAAAGCTGGACAATTTAAGCAGTCAGTGTATCAGAACTGAGAGATTCACTGACATCTAAAGAACAGAACATGCTGATCGAAGAGGTACTCAATGAAATTGCGACAAATCAACGAAACATTCATAGTGAAAACTACGATGATTCAACTGTTATCACTCAGTCTGTGTTGGAACCCGGTGTTTTAAGATTTGATTTCATTATGTAACACTTCCCCATCTACTTTCAGGACATCCGTAGCTCGCCCGAATCATCTGACTTCTCGGGTTTGCCCTAAATGTCATCAGCATCAACAGGATAACTAATGTGCCTAAATGATACAGGAGAACACAACAGTGTCCCGGTTGTGTCCATGCTTCTCATTGGACGCACATTTTTGGATATTCAGCAGGACAGGAAAGTAAGGGGTAAAACAAAATGGAAAGATCTATCATACCGAGACCTTTCTGATAGATTAACCAGTGCTCCGGAGATGCTTGCCATCATCTGGGTGGAATCACCTGGTTTGGTGATTTTCCTTGGCCGACAGGATCTGATGTGTTTACCATGTCTTCTGCTTTGATCAGAAAGTTAGAAGCCACCAGGGTGTGTGCACGTATCAGTGCTTGTGTGTATATGTATGCAGGCGTTCATAGCAGTATCTCGTTTATATTTTCACCAAAAATGTACTTTTATTAGGAAGTTATGAAGATAAACACTCGAGAAATCATTCGGTTTGAAAACAAAACAACGGTCTATGTAGAATCCATGATTTAATGAACAGCCAAGTAGTCATAATAAAAATGAGGTCAAGTATGCCAGTTTTTAGCCTGAAAATAATGCCAAATTTTTCTCACGATTCACTGTGGGCCACTCTAACTGAAGGTGGGCGGTTGAAATGTTTATGCATTCCGATAAATTTGAGGGGCATTAGTGAAACTTGTTTGCACTTAACCTGGCAGTGGCGGAACTGAATGACCTCGTGCTTGGCATCCACAGCGCCGAAGAGAAATAAAACGGACACATGTTCTACTACTTAAATTATCAATAGAAAAATGACCTACATGTGAGAGAAACGCATGGCAAATGCATAAGTTATCTGGAAGGGCTAAAGTCGGAGTTTGGCCCACATATCAGGTTACATTCCTTCATATATGCCAGCCAAGATGTCTTGAGAAAAGCCCATGGAAAAAAGCAATCTGTACGTCGCATTCGTGATATCCTCTCTACTTTTACCCGCTTATTAGTGACCGATTAACAATAGATGGAATAAAATTCACGGGGTTTTGTCAAATTTTCTCACACTCCAAGATCGGCTGGTATTAAAGTTTTGCCCGGATGATGAACGTGCCCTTCCCGGCTGGTGACCGAGGACTTCCCGGTATTGAGGGCTGGCATGAATATTGAACTTTTCGTGTGCCTGTCCGTAAGTGGAATAATTGGGCTGAAATAATCTGAGGAAAACGCACACTCTTTTTGATGTATGCCTGGCTCTGGTTAATCCAGATTATGAATAAAATTTTGTGTGCTTTGGAATGTGAATCAAACGTCTGTGATAGAATTCATATGCAAGAAATGTAATTCGGGGTGAAAAATATTTGTGCTATATCTATGTCAAATTTCATGAAAGACGGATGCATTTTGCGACTGCTATTGTTGCCACCGTGTTGCTGTCGTGGCTGCCGTGTTCATGCATTTATTGTTCAGAACCTTAAACAAACTGGAAATTCTGAGTCTTGTTTTATCCGAGCGGGTGAAAGTAAGTGACAAGTGTTCCACCGGATGCGAACGAAATCCGGCTTATCGGAATCTAGTAAAAGATGAACAGCACAATCTTATTTGTTAATCCAACAAGACTACTGGTGTACAGTGACCATTTAAGGTCTTTTAACATTATTCAAAATTATCTAATTGTTAAAAATGAAAGCCAGAAAATGGAAGGATAAAGGTTTGAAACCACCATTTACTGGAAAGAAATAACTATTTACCCCTGATCCCCCTCCAAAAAAGTAACAACCAAATAGACTAGGTGCGTCAGCATGATTTGTTATGCCCGGCTACTTATAGCGAGTAGGATTTGTACACTTGATTCATTTTTCAAAACCATCTTTTTCGACCTACTAACTTCGTTTATTCTGCCACACTTTAATTGGGTGAAGTAATTTCGTTCCGGCAAGAAGCAAATCTAATGCAAGACTGGCCAGTTGGTTTGTGGTCAGCTAAACAATTATCGCAAGGCGATCGTTAAATCTGATTCCGTTTGTTCAAAGAATCGTTAACAGGAGGTCGCCCAACCGATCTATCAATCGCCGTTTCTTCAGCTGTCGCTCGGCCTTGATTAAGGGTAAGCAATCCTCGTTATTCACTTGGTTCAATTCGCTGTCACCGGTACTTCGGTGGAAGCAGAATGTTACGAGAACGATTTAACACGCCTTCGCATGAATCAATTGCGTTTAATATTCACTCGGATAGTTTCCATGGGGTGGAACTGATTTCACCGTGTGTGACGTTTTAGTATCTACAAAATTTTTTAACAGATTATCCAACAAATATTATCACGTTTTCTACCACCACGGAATTGATTTATCTCCCCTCGTGGAAGAAGCAGCTTATCTCGCGTATATCCTGCGCCGCCTAAATAATTTGTGAGCTGTCTCGCTGTTCCAGCTAATCTACAGTAACTCATTAGAGAGTGAAACTTAACATTGTTTAAAATACTACCTTGAAGCGAAAGAATACCTGAAAGAAATTCGGTCAGGCCGACGGTACGAGGTCATGTTATTATTCCATAACGTTTGATGAAGTCGAATCTTTCAGATAATCGAACAACACAGGCTCTTAGCGGAATCCGGGGCCACTGCATTACAGAGGGCAACATATTAACCGTACGCCTGCGCTCTTTACGAAGAGAAGGACCAAAGTTAGAAATCGTTGTAGGTGAGGCGGCATGAGCATCCCCAAATCGCATAATCCGTTTTCGATGACAAAAGAGATAATAAAGGTAGGACGCAGTGTATCAGTGGTTTTAGATTCAACATGGAGACGATTTGGTGGAGTGAGGCTGTGCGAAAGAGTTCAATGGGTAGTGAGAAAACAGTTTCTGAATGAATAGGACCAAGTGGACGCCGATTTCACCAACTTTTCTACCACCATGAGGTGCTAATTATTACTTCATAAGAAACAATAAGAGCAACAAGCCATAGGTTTTACCTTTTTCTCGAAATTCAAAAAACAATATTCAGGTAAGCGACACGTTTATCAAAACCCAAAAGCGACAAGGACACCAGTAAATGCTAGAGGAGCTAAGGATTCCACAATACACAAGCAGCACTGGTGAAATTGTGCATTTTAATTGTCGAGACCGGGAGAACATTTTATCACTTGAATGAAGATCAGCAAAGCCGTGGGATCGAAATGCACACGAACTTTCTAAAGCTAGGCTTCAACCGCTTATAAATTGCACATATATTTTAGGAAGATATACTGAAAAAACAAAAGCCGTCATAAAAGGGAAATAGAGAGAGAAAATAGCTACACCGAAGCGAGAAAGCAGATAAAAATATAGACAGATACAAAAACACATGGATAGATAGATAGATAGATAGATAGATAGATAGATAGATAGATAGATGGATAGATAGATAGATAGATTGATTGATTGATTGATAAATAGATCCACATGTACCTAATTAGTATCCACTAAATCAATAGATATCTTCCCATCAGGTAAAATATTACGCTGCAACGATGTTGTTACTAACGGTTACTGAGGTGATACCCAGAAGCAGAACGACCCCAAGTAATCTCATCTCGTGTAGGCATGCTCAACGAAAGGGTCTAGGCGCAGTTCATGTTTGCTTCATTTTACATTTCCTTCTAACTAGTCAAAACGGTGTTAGCATATTCGTCCTCTTTCACGTCAAAGAAATAAAACCGTATCAAGTCACAAATGTATCTTGCTATAGAGCGCACGCTGAAATGTCGCGTGAAATTAGTTTCATTCTGCTGAACTGTAACGGGTCAGTGTGTTTCACACCAAGACGGCGTTATTCTGCGAGGTATGCCCATCAGTGAAATCTCAGAGCACATTAAATGCACGAAATAAGAAATACTAACAGCAACAACATAAACCCTGTGGAAAATCTCATTCGGTGATTGTCATCTTCATCGTCATCAGCGTCACAGTCCAGAGGTAAACTTTCTCGGATGCGCTCAAACCGTCTTTTTGTGCCCGCATACGGTGCACGAGCTATGTACATCTGTGTGTGCTCACGCACACACATACATCAGCACATTTCGGCGGTCCGCGCGTGTCGGCAGCACGCGCTTATGGCAGGCTTGTGTTGTAAATATTTGGATGGTCACTTCCGGCCTCAGGTACATTGAAACAGCATCCAAGCTGTCACCCCAGACCCACCCGTGACTGAATCGGCCAGGCAGTGCGTCTGTTCTTGCGTTTACGCGCAACTAGGCGCTCATACCTTCGAAGAGCATAACTGTGTGGTCAACCAGACAGCTGAAAGGTTTTACCAAACGGTGGCTTGTCCAAAGCAATTTTATGGACCTTCTAGGGGATTTTTCATCTGTCTGTTGAAATTCTATGCGGCAAGAATTTGCGTCACAAATTGCATCACTTCCAAAATCTAATACACGATTTTGCAGTAGTCGTTCTTTTACCTAATCACAGAAATTTCAGCCTCCGTCACCGCTGATTTCCACGGCATAGAATTTCACCACAAAAATGGATTTCACCGTGGTCTCTGATGTTACCTGAACTAATAAATGAGCCCACATCGACTAATCACTACTCCTGACTGCGAAATTTACACCAACGAAACGATCGATTGATCGATCAGCCGCTGATCTAAAACAGAACACAGTAATTGAGTTGAATGCTTTACATCTTTCTCCATTTTTCTAATAGGTAGAACTCTGTTAGTGACCGATACACTTATATGTACACTGTCACTTTTGTTGGTCTGACTTCGTGAATCCGTGCGATGAAACAATAATTATTGTGAGACTTTGAATATCAGGGAATGTTGACTTGTGTGAAGATAATCAGAGAAATGCTTATATGACTGCATGGGAAACAGTGATAGTCTGATGATATCAGCATGCTAGAAAATCGTCTTTAATGCCCACGAAATTCGAAATAAGCTGTCTCACGCTTGCTATCCAGGTTTCAATTTCAAGTCTACGTTATGGCAGAAAACGTTATCTCATTTGTACAACCATCCTCATTTCTAATTCGCAAACGTATCGCAGTTGAATTTTAACTTTTACTGTCATTAACCTTGGATTGTTGTGTTCTAGTTTTGTTTCATGTATCACACTACAAAACAGTAGTGAAAGCGAAACCAAAGACCATAAAACAGTGGAACTATGGAGGATAAAAAGCATCTGAAGTGCAAGAAAACTCACAATTGCTCCATTCAGCCACATCATTCATCGGTTCCGCTCATCGCGTAGAGGATTACATGAACTGCAACCCGGTTGTCTAACTCGCCTACTCGCGACAGTTCGCCAGTTTAGGTTTTCACGTTCTTTCACCAGGTAATGGGCAGAACGCCCTGACCCACCTTCAAGCCATTATCTCCCGTGGAGAACAGAGTGCGTTGAGGGGACGATCTGCGGACATACTTAAAACATACCCTCAATATCTTACTTTACTTAAGTTCAGTTCCCGTTCGATCGACTATTCCCAAACACCATAATTCTCACCCCTGAGCTGCCAATACAGTTCACCCACCATACTTGAGTAATACTACGGAAACAACGATATCCAGCTACAGGTAATCTTCGAAAGATTGTCCCTAACGGTCTTGCTTCTGAGCCTGAGGTTACGGCTGAAGAAAAAGCCCACCCTAAGATCAACACCGGGGTGTTGCACCGACTCCAAGTACATCTCAAATGGTGTTAATTATATCCAACGTGACTTCATCTAGGTTGAAGGCTAACTAATAAGCCTTAATAGCCTTGTCCTTTGAGGCGAAAACCACTTACTCTGGGACAATATGCAGATGTATGAATGGAATGAATGGTAGCGGTGTTTAATTTAGGGATGTGAATATCAAAAACACCATTCGTGCGTCCCAATAGATTTGTCTCTGGAGAATTGATTCGATCACTGGGACTTTAGTTCAGCTAGTTACGTTTATTAAGGTATGTCTTCTGCAATTATTTCCCATTCTCCATTTCGCATGACCTGCTGGTTTCAGCTGTCATTTTAATTGAATCTCGTTAGTGTCCAGACATTTTCATAAACGTCCAGTGCACTGACGGTGACAATATACTCATCTATTGTATAGGATGGTAAAAACCATCTTACGGTGTTCTCTTCCGTGTACCGCATCGACCTGTCTCGTTCAGCTTCGTCTGGGTTTTTTATGGCCCAGGATACTGCTACCTAGCCTCAGAAAGACTGGAAGAAATTACACAATGCTCGTGTTTCTGGGAATTCTTTGTCAGCCGTCGTTTATTTTAAACCTATACTGAGAAAATATTTAACCCAGTTTGCTAGCTGTTTATCTATCCATTCGATAAGTAACATCATATTCGTTCTTCAGTTTAAATGCAGTAAGGTTTTGGTATTTGCATGATAAATCAAAAGGTGAAACTTAAATAAAATTGTAGTAGTTTAGCGCTTAACTTCTCCAGTATTCGAAGCCTAATTCCACTTTTTACGTAATCAGTTGTTTTAAATGGAAATTTTTGTTAGTAACCTATTGTTTGACCAAATCACAAGTATGGCTTGATACTCTTTCCTGAGGTGTTTGGTTAGCCAGATTTTCGGTTAATGGATTCCAACTGGAGTTATTGGAATTCAACTCAGAGTGCACAGTTGATAATTCACTTTTTGCAATCCACCAAACCGCGATCGCTGCAATTGATATAGAAGCTCTCTTCTTTTGTTGTTAAAGCTATGGGGCTTATGGTTGCCGTAGAAGCAGAGTCGGGGATAATCCCACCCTGGAGTTTAAACAGGCATCTTTAAATAATAGCTGTCTAATTACAATTTAAAATAATATGTGAACAAAAGAATACAAGAAGGAATTAATTTGTGGGTCTACAGCACACCATCGCTGTCCTCCAGTGCGAGAATAAAAAACAGTTGTATTCGTTGAACTACTCAACAATAATAGCCGAATTCACTTGCACTAGGGTCACCACATATGTACACTGACTGAAGAGGTTTCAAGATGCACATATCACATCGACCTAAACAAGACTCGTTGGAAATGTAGTGAACAGAACGAGGCCAGATGCCGAGTAAGGTGGTACCGTGCCGCCGCGGGAATCTGGTACACAAACACAGAATTCGGAGTTGGCAACACTCATCAATCAATACAGATCACCGCTTGTTTTGAGACAGCAAATCGTAGTCCGATGTATCCGTGAGTTCAGCTAATGAACGTTGGCTGTGCAAAAGCAGTGTGTATCGAATTGCCGTATCCATTAGCCAGGTCACAGGTCAACACATCTGCGGCGGCAACTCACGAACTACGTCAGAAAATAGACCAATTCAGAAAGTCCCTTGAGAAAATTCTTAAATAACAGTGAACCTAACTAGTCAGCGAGCTAGTGAACCAACGAGTGTTAACCACAGACAACCGGTGCGATTTATTTCCAAGGAATGAATAATATGTATAATAATAATAGTAATATTTATAATAATATTGATTGTTCTAGTCAGAGTGGATGTGGTGAGGTGGTAACTTAGTGAGACTAAATGGATGTAATAACCAGTAGCTGTCAGAGTAAGCGTTTGTCCCTTTATTTTGTGTCAAACATCAGGCTGACTCATAAGGAAAATTCAGTATCAAGTAGTCGAGTTACAGAAGTTTGTTGTTCTCATGTAACTTTAGACACTAATTTTCTGGAATAGATCGCTGAATGTTCGATACATTTTTGAGCGTCCAACCAATCTACCCAGGATTCCTTGAATACCTCCCGTGCGTGGGTTCGATTCCAGTCGGTACAACTGAACATTGTTAAAAACTATGTTCATTTTCACCCGCTTCCAGCAAATGATAGAGTCAAGTAATAGATGTAGCAATCGATCCCCTGACCATAGTTTATATTTCTCTTTGTTTTCTTCTGCTTCCATTAGTTTTATGAACAGGCATATTCCGCGTGTTGCCTTCCTTAGCCAGTTTTGGAGGTCTCGTGGCTCCCCACACCTTCGTCACCTAGCTCACGGATTGCACTATCCAGATATTTTGGGTGCGAGGTGAAGACATTATGTGAGCGAATTTTCGAGCCCATACCTGTATGACTATAAAACCGCTTAGTGAAAAAAAATCTGCTCAAGTTTTGCAGACTAGATGTCCCAGTTAACTAAATCAGTCAGCATTTCCTGTTCGATTAAACAGTTACACGCCTACTGGTTTCGTTACTCGTTTGATCCTGGCGCAGAGAAAACTGTTCAAACAACAAACCGTGCGCGCTTCAGTTACGGTTCCAGTTATACTCCCTCGCTATACCACACAAAAGTTTCCAAAAGGAAACAAGTTACCTGCGGTCGAAAGGGAAAATTACAGTTGCAACGTTCGTCCCTTGAACATTTTCCCCAACATTGGTTACTTTAAAGGCCGAGCACACTGTCTTGATAATAACTTTCAGTGTGCCGTTGTGACAGCTCTCCGAGAGCACATAGTTGTTGTGCTCGGGAGATTTTTGCTCACCTCCGTCGAGAGGAAAGACATTTTACCTATACAGGCTGTTTGTTGGATGGTACTAGTTTAGTGTATGTGGATTAATAATAGAATAAGTTACGGCAAACATGTTGGTTGCGTAAGCTCGGAACATTTGAGAAGAAATTGATTATAGTCCAAGCGAAAACCATTTCGAAATTAACTTTCTCTTCGGCGATAAAAGGTATCGTTGATTTTTGGTCTAGAAGAAACCGAGAAATAAGAACTCCACATGTACAATGAGTTTAGTTTTAAAAAGACTAACAAAAATGTTTTTTTCATAAATCACTTTGGTTGAAATAGGGATATATTAATAGGTCTGGGGTAAGAAATGTTCCCCATTTTTCCGTCACCAGCCAATTTCACTGCAGGTTTACAACTATTAACCTTGATCTAGCTTGCATTGGTTTTGGTTTGTTATCTCATAACACCGTCTACTCAAGGTTAAAACGAGAACGCGAAATAGTGATATTTCAACTCCGGCATGACAAGTTGAGGAACTACATAGAAGGGCTACATTGAGTGTAAGAACGCCAGTGACCGTGACACTGAGACATCTGATCTACTGTTTCCGACCATCGATTTACAAAATCACGTGGATCACATTTCTGCAGTCTAATTGGACCTAAAGGAGCCAGCTCATTGGTTAACGATTTCCTGTGATCGACTGACCACATCGATCCATGTAAGCTTAACCTGCCTCTGAGACTAGCACTAGCAAAGTAAGGGCTTTCTGTGAGGATGCAGGAAGTATAACCTGCGCTAAATATTAGACCTCTGGGTCCGGCAAATTATGTCTAGCCTATGAAGTGCTCAAACAATTTTTCTGACATCGGTATGCAAACTGCCCCGAAAACCAAGACGAGGTCTGGCCAGGAAAGCTGTATTTGTTACAAACAGCAGCCAGAACTTCGCAGGTGATTTTCCTCATTCACTGCGGTTTTGGGATCTGTTGATTCGGACTTTTGGTATGCTCAGCATGATGGTCCACTACTTCGACTTTTGAAAATAATGGTTAATACACGATCAGCCAGTATACAAAAGGTTTTTAAGATTCGGAAAAAGCAGTACGGTCCCTTCAGAATACATGGAATCGCGATAGAATTATCAAGATATGATTGAGAGTATTGCTATCTTCTGTCCACGGCTGTCAAGCGCCGTAATTTAACATGCAACGGTAAAGACTCGATAACAGCATTGTAACTAAAGTAGACAAAGCTACCAAATCTCTCGATCACATTTGGTATGCTTCCTCCTGACCGGTCCGCCCTCAATCCATTTGAGAAAGTGAACTGTTAAATGTTAGACCAGAACTTGGATAATTTAGCAAAAAGAGGTAGTTTTTGCACGCCCCCACCCCAAACGGGGCGTGTACCTCCGGCATACTTTATGATCATTGCAGTAAATCGAATTTGTATTTAATTCCTAATGGATTTCACGATGTTTTCTGTCAGTGTATTTGTTTTTGAAGAGCTAATATTTGGTAGAGTGGCCTGACACAATATATGCTTCACTGATTCCTGAATGTTTAAACGGTAATTAGAGGAAAACGTTTTGTCACTAAGTCTACCAAAAAAACACTTTATTAAATTGGAGTCGGGCGTCGTTATATGAAAACGAAGGTAGGATAGCACGGGTACAGCTGATTGTCGTGTGATCCCTAATTCAGCCTATTAGTTAGAGTTAGAATAGCACAGTATAATCTGTTCAAACGTTCTCACTCCGTTTATGGAGGCATTTTTGAGAAACTCCTTATGTCGATGGATTTTTAACGCGCTCTCTGGCTTAGAGTCCTTGTTTGGATTCAGTGAACAGGCGCTAGCGATCAAATAAAAAAGCCACTCTTAGTGGTTTCACGGTTTTCAATAGTGAGCTCAACGTTGGTCCTGAGTTGAGTAGTAGGTCGAATTTATTACCCATTCATATAGGTGCATAAGGCAACTACATGAATTTAATTTTGTGATCAAAAGTACGCATGTGCGAAACAACGATTAAGTAGGTAGGACAGATGTCACACAGCAGAGGGTGGTAATTAAAAGTAAACTTCTTCATAATGCTTCATTAATATTTAATTCGGAGAGCTAAACTAATATATATATATATATATATATATATATATATATATATATTGAACTGGTCGTTGTTTGGCATAAATTTGGCCCCATGGCATCCTTCAGAAAGACTCAACGACTGAGCCAAAACATGTCAGGTGTAATTGGGCCTGCGGAAACATTTGCATTAAAATCCCTGCTTCGGCCATTTTTTCAACCGTGATATTATTGCTTCATCTAAGTCTTTCATACGGGCCTCTTCTTAAGGACCATTCAGATACGGTTCTCTTATGTAAAACTGTCTTGTCAGCAAACCATGTTAGCGAGTTTTTCCCAACTTGTATTCTGCATCCCATTTCGCAGGTATATTCCCTATCTAAATTTGGAATCGATTCACAGACTAGGATTGATCACTGGCTTAGATAAGGAAACGCTCCATTCTCGAATACGTTCACTCGTATGAGAATACCAAATTAATTCGGTTTGTCATGCAAATTTTCCTGACGGAACCTGACTGGTTGATGCTTATAGCTTAGGGCGTAACTGTAAGCAAATGGTACATCCGTTTTAAAAAACACCACTTATCATTACGGAACTGTTTTTAATCTGAGGTGAACAATCATTCAATCATTTTCCATTGACGGAGAATAAAGCACTGCGTTCTGAAATATGGGGGACCATCTGTAGGAGTAATTCATCATTTTCAAACAAGTCGCATATCATGAAAGCGGATGCGGCAATTAAAGACGTGAGTGTCTTATTAAATCCTTAATCGAGTTTAATGTTTCATACATAAGAAATAATTTTAGAGTCAATTTACTTGGTAAAATAAATCAGTTAGGCAAGGGTCGCAAACATGGAAACAGCCGCGATGGAAAATGCGATTTTGACAGTGTTTAAATTAGCAGTAAGGATTTACCACAAATCGCGTCCGTCCTTGTCACAAAACTTGGGTTCGTTAAGAAGAGACCATCAGGGACATAAATCAATAATTGGAATATTTTTTATCCATTATCTTTAACCTTATGCTTATTAATGCTCATTAATGAGGCTGCATGTTCATTATTTTCAGAAAGTGGGACTCGGCTAACAGAGGGCTGTCCGGTGGCGAAGTTGGCCTGCGGTGGGAAAATTCGAACTCGGGACTTTTCGGATCGGACGCCAAGAGGTTGACCCTTTAACCATCGCCGAGTACGAAGATTTTCTACCTACCTATTATTTCAGTTAATGGTTGATATTCGCTTGCCACTGGTGATAGAATGTTAACCATCGTGAAATTCAAACCATGGGTTCTTAGTTTCCATTCCTGTCAATTCCATTCAACTTTAAGATTACGAAGCCCTGAGATAATGATGTCCTTGCCCTCCATGTATACTTGCCCTGATTGGGAAAGAGGGCAAGTGATTATTTATTTGAACATCCAACTAATGAATTTGTGGGAGCCAAACTCAAACGCTACCTGCTTAGGGTCAGGGGTCGTTTATTCATTTCTGTGAGATACCGAGAACTGAATGGTTAGGGTTTACTTTCCTGATTCCAATTTCATATTCTGAAATGTCTGTATCCATACTGCCAGTAATTTCCTATTCAACTTCAAATATATAATCGGGATAAAAGCTCATTGTCGCTGCCCCGCAAGTGATGCACACTGGTGAATAAATTAGGGCACAAAGGACTCATGGTGACCTAATCACAACACGGTGCCAGCCTGTTAGTGACCACTTGAAAAATGGATTTCCTCTTGCTGCTACTGTGCACGATATCCAAGTTTATCATTTCAGCAGACATTTTAATATGAATGTTTGGCATTGGAACTCCAATTCAATCCTTACTTATTACCAGACATAGTTTTGAAGGAGACTATGTCCGGTTTAGGTGAACGAGGTCAGGGATGCACTTCCCGAACACTACTCTTTATGGACGCTTCCAGTGAACTTGGACGCGATTTACTTACACGGTTCGTGTAAGTTGGGTAGTGCTCACAAAATTCATCGGAGAACCCTCAAGTTGGAACTTGAGAAAAATCAAAATTATCTACCCACTGCTGAGTTCGTCATCCGCGAGAGTATGGTGGCCATTTGGGCGGTGAAACGAAGCTGTCTGACTGTCACAAGACATTTTACTCTTGTGCGCTGTTTTATTCGCGACCTTGAGGTTTCATGGAGTAAGTCAAACAAATGGTCCATAGTGGACCTGCTTGAAAATCGATAAAAAAAGCGAAATAATCAACTGAAAAACCGTTGTCTATCCATCACCGACCAAAGCTGCCGTGATTCAGCTGAGCTGGAACTTCAAACCGTGGTTAACAAAATTAAACAACTAGATGTAGCGATGCGTTGTTGCTGGCATTAGCCAGTCAGTTTGTGGTAAAGGACCCATTCGAAAATGATGTCATTTTTTGGTGAGACTCCGGATTGTCTTTCTGTCAGTTCTTTGTTTGGTGTTGAAGTTATATTTTTTCACCTGATTGCTGCCATGTCTCCCAAAGACTGTAGGTTGATTCAAAATCTGAAATACCCTTGGTTCATGCACGTAAGGAGACAGAGACGGCAATCAGGTGGTTTGTTGAATAAGGACTTTTTGACGATAAATTTCAAAGAAATTTCACCAATTACGCGCTTGGAAAATGTTTTATCAGAGCAAATAGTGGTCCGTCGTTTTTATGCTCGGTTCGAAAAATAATCTCGTCATGTACTTACTTTCCAGCTCTAGTCGGAGCACAAAATTATGACCTTACTGTAAAGTCAGTCTGCAAAATCGGTCTGTCTTATTTTTTGTCATTACGAACTGTGATGAGAATAAATTATCGCCCGGTTTCTGAAAAAAAATTATTCACAACAATGTAATTATTTCTTAATACCCCAGTTCTCATGCAGACGAACACTTATTTACTTTGCATACAGTCAAATCAGAAACAAAGAACCACATGCGACAAGAAACGGTTTGGACTGATTTAGATCTTCCAGGCAGGGATGAATTTACCCGGTGAAGTTATCTCGCAGAAAAAGAAATTCTAGTCATATGGGTCCTTGCGAACCCGCGGTCAGCAGCGATTTCACGTGCTCTCTGAATATTCCGGTCACATCATGATTTCCGCCTAACACTTGGACCCTTGGCCGTATTCGGAATATCCTCATCTGTTAATGAAGTTGAACCACCTAGAGAACGATTAAAAACACAGCTCCTACTCAGGCTAGTATGTTAGGAATCTACATGACCTGAACGGAAGTGAATTCACGTGCACACACGAATACGTGCAGTTACAAAGCAGCCATGCACGTATGTGGGCGGGCATGATTTGATGTCGGAAAAACAATGACAAAAACACCTGAAAATTTAAGCAGGTTCGTCTGGTTCATCCGCGTAAGTCACAAGATGGACAGTGGTGCCAGGTATGCAAATGTTTGAATGACTGCGCAACGAAGTATATCCGGCAGAGGAAGACCAGTGACAGAATAAGGTATTCTTTTCCGACGGTTCGGCACTCGATTCCGGTCGCTTTTAACCGTTTGTGAAAATTGTGCGAAATAAAAATTGCTAAAATTATTTGCTCGAAATCTTCGCTGTTATCATTTAGTTATTCTTTCTGCTGGAGGTGAAAACGAAAAAAACGTTAACATTCAACAATTAATTATTCACTCATGCACTTGTCAGTTGTCTACTGGGCGAATGTCTACTTATGATAATCGTTTGATGCTCGTGGTACACAGTCGAATGGTTGGCTTACGTTCAACAGAGAGAACAAACTCAATGTACCTGTTCAAAGCCGTTTCCGAATCAACCATTATATATTCATAAAAAATGTCATGCTAATACTGCATCGATAAGACGAACTATAGGGTCGGGCAGTTCATCCGCGAGTGTGTGGGTGCAAAATAAAATTTTATTGCAAATGTTGCCCTCGAAAATGACAGCCGATTAGGAAAGCAGGATCATTTGAAGGAGAGGAAATATATCGTCGATTCTTGCACTCCATGGTTCGAGTATTATTAAGCTGGGTTATTTTGGCTAGTTGAGGTGGGTCATTGCAAGGAAATGACCATTCTCAAATCCTGTCCTCAAATATTTTTCCTCTGACAGTGACACCCCTTATCTATGGGGTCCCACTCGGAGAGCTGCAGGGAGTTGTTTGTAAGTGTACTTTCATTTCTCCCTATACAGTTCTATTCTTGAATACATAAATAGGACATAGCATAACCGGCTTAACAGGAATGACGTCAAATCTGAAAAGCGATTGGTTGAAATTTGACTTTCTACATGTAATGGTCATGAAAGATGCAAAGGACATTTTATTTCTGATTGGGAGTTGGACAAATCTGACTCATTCATTAGCTTGATCAACCAACTTCTTTCAGTGTTAGGCAGACATGACTGTGTTGCTTAGATTCCAGTTGACCGGTAACTTTGTTGAAATCGGCCAAACTAGAAATCTTGGTAAAAAGAGTTGAATGGAAGTGGGAGAGGCCGATCCCAGTGCTTGTCCGGGCTATCTAAATATCTTCGATACAGACACGTGAAATCGCCTTATGTCCATATTTGTGCGGGGCCTATTTTAATGCAGCTGAATTTTTCCTCACAATTCGGGATGCTGTTGACGCAGTTCAATGTCTTGCATTAAAAACAAATTCAAAATTTCATTAGACAGATCGAAGGCTGTGTCTGTGATGAGTCCGACTGAGGAGCCTGCGGAACTTCAACACAGCGTATTTGTGCTCCAGGAAGCAGCGTTAGGATTACGTATAAATAACCACAATGTTACTGGTGGATAAGCATAAAGAAATGATTGGTTACTGAGGGCGAAAGTGAGATTGAGCCACCGAGGATTTGGTGAACTGTCAGCGAAAGCCGAGATTGTTTTGTCAGCTCGTCGAAACATCGCTTTTGACTGGTCGGTTGAGGGTGATGATATGAATGAGGAGTATAAAGTCAAAAAGTTCTTCAGGGGATGAACGAAAGTGGATTTTGAGGAGGATCAGTCTAATCATTCTAAACTATTTCGGTGGTACTGTGGTTCTTGCGCATTCAAAAACATGAGACAAAACCTCTAACCGTTCATTCCTAAGTGGCCGGTTCAGTATTAGCCAGAAATGTGCGAAACCTGATATACTGAATCCTCGAAAAGGAAAAAAACGATGAATGGAAGCAGTCACCCTTTCTTTTCTTTCTTACCGGCAACCGGGCATTTGGTCTCTTAGCCACTGCGATTGAAGCAAAAGAAGTGGATTTGATGGATTTTTCTCAAAAAGAAAGCCCTTAAAATTGATTACATGGAACCAAACAATTTAAATATAGGTAACAAAGGAAACACGGATTTATCAAGTGAATTTTGGGTAGTTACAAAACTGTTGCCAGAACTGTACTGTGGCTTAAACATTATTAAACTGTGAGGCCAACAGTACAGCAAGTTCTCTACTATGTGTTGTAGTAGTACTGAAGAGCCTGGAGGATATCGCACATTCTACTTTGCTGTGTCTAGCCAATCACTACACAGAAATGCTTTGTGATCATCGGTTTGGCAAGTTGGCTTGGCTGGTAATAAAGCCCGTTTATTGTGAAGTGGATATTAGACACCGTTGCTATGGTTGGTAAAAAATGCTTGGTTTCGAAAGTCACTATGGTTCTGAATAATACAGAAATGAACGTAATTCCATTCGCAGTACCGTTGCATGAAATGAAGGAACAGAAAAAAAGTGATTTGGTAATTCAGTTTATGTCGGATTACTTTTGTGAAATTGACACTTATACTAAACACAGTGGGTAAGCCAGAGCTTGTACATTCACCCGATCGGCTTCAATTGATTTTGTGAAGAATTCTGCTCGAAACAGTTTACTTCTGGATAGATTTGCAACGTTCGATGGAAGTGTACATAGTACCACTCAGATGAACGTTTACCAACTTCCTCAATGAGAATTTCAACTAGACCAATAGCGGTACTATAGCGTTGTAAATGCGGACAAGAGAAGGATTAAAATGCGAACTCGATGAATGTACAAAACATTTCGTAGAATTCTTAAATTGTTGAATGGGTCGAATGTTACGGGGAACTGAAAATCTATAAATACAGAGTTTTCCACACGCAAAGGCGTGCCGCTGCTTTCTGCGTTCTAGCCGGTACCATTTCGTTGAGTGGGAAATTAGTGTGATTAATAAGTTTTCTCAGTTCGAGCCTCAAAAATCCACTGCAGAGGTGATAGTGCATTACTGCGGCGCCCCCACTAGAATGGCAAAACGCAAGATGCCTGATTTTCATTCACTAAATCATCTTTAAGACAGTTTAAGATAATTGGTGAAATCCAAAGAAAGTGGAAGTGTACTCAATTGGCAAGCAGCAGCCGATTACACAAGTAGTAAAAGGCAAACATATCGTTTTCTTGTTGAAAACACTCAACTTCTCCAGACGCGAAGAGACTGAGGCAATGCTGATTCGATTCCTGTCGCAGTTGTGTTTCACATGCATTTGAAGGGCCACATGAGACTTTTGCTGTAGATCCAAACCTGCTTGACAGAAAATAAAAACGAAGCAAGATGGAGGTGTTTTCAAGATCAAAATTGGTTTTCATTCTGTTAGTAATGATTTTTGAATCAAAAGCTTCATCACTAGTGAATAACTGTGCGCGCTTTATTTCAACATTATCACCCCTCACGGATTTTTTTATTCAGGCGAAACGAAGTGATTAGTAGATACTATCACTGCATTGAAAGGATCCCTATAAGCGATACAACAATCTTTAACTACTGTTTCAAATAACCGTGTAATGAAAAATAATTTGTAAAAAGAGGTATTCGTTTGTCTCAACCGAGACAGTCACAGTATCTTCTTAGCAGGATTTACTTGTTCTAACAACTGGACATATTTCCAGTTAGCTGCATAAAAGTGCTCTTTCACTGAAGAGGCTGGATAATCAAGTTTTAAAGAATATTCTTTCATTAAGCACACATTTCTCGTTTACGCCAAGGAAAGCTATTGTTTTGCTATTCGAGTGAATGACAATGAGTTCTGACTTGATTTTCGTTTGCTCGGGCAATTGATTCTGCGTTAACCAATGTTGCACTACTTTCGGACAGTTGCGACCAACGAATTTTTATTGGATGAGATCCAATTTATCCCTGATGATCATCAAAAGGTCATCTGTTTTTGTTCAATATATTGCAGAAAACCAGAATGAAACCTTTATTTTGTACGGACCATTTCTGTAGGCACTTGTTCTATCTTGGCATGAAAAGGCGTGTTCTTTTGATTGCCTCGAATTATGTTAGACAGACACGCTTCCTTCAGTTTGAAAGTTTGTTTTCCTTGTACAAATGTGAAAGCTTAGAAAATTGGTAGTTTTTTAAGATTTATAATAGGCTCAGGTTTCATCCAAATGCGGATATATATTTAATAGATACACCACCAAACTTTAGATTGTATTCTCAGGAGTATGCGTGAAAGCTTTTGGTTGAAGGGTTCAAAGAAAGACAGCAAATGCAACTAGTTGACAACGACTATTTTGTCAGTTGATCTAAGTTAACCTTAGAATTTGAGTCAGAATGCGGTTAAAATAAATGTTAAATGTTGATGTTATCTGATTGAGTGACTACTCTTAACGACACACTAGATTCTGTTGATATGTACCATTTTGGAGTTTACAAACTTAGGGATGTTTGGGCAGGACAGAACCGAGGGTGCATATCTCAAGAGTGGCAATAGCCATGCATGCTTCCGAGGGAATTTCGCCCAGTCATCCAGATGGTGCTGACCTTTAGCATGTGCATATATATATATATATAACGTTTGTTTCACATATGACGTTAATTATTCTGGAAGATGTAAGATTAGATTTTTTCACTGAAAAAAACTGAACCACGGCCATTTTCATCCTCATTCCTGAGATAGTCATCGACGACGTTTCTGTAAAATGAAGCATTTGGACTAAATGGAGCGTAGATAGTACGTCACAAACATTGCTGAAAGCCACACCTGATAACAGCATTTGCATACGTGCACATTCAGGCACAATTTTCGCGTGCGAGGTCGTGGATATTTGCGGATGAATAATCACCATTAGCGTAATGAGGATCTGGTGCACGACTAATCAGACAAAATCAGAGCAACCCATCTTGGAAAGGGGCCAAGTTAGTCTGAGATCCGCTAGTCGCGGCATTGGGTCGAACAAGCTTACACCCAGTACGAGATTGGCACAAATATGAGTGTAACTCAACCGACCTATAGAGCTGTTCGGTCAGTTGCTTGATCGGGACTAATCTCAGTTTGAATTGTGCCGAAGGTGAAACAAGCCAAGCTCATTGCAAATTTTGAGCGTAAGTGATTCAGTAGAGGGATTTTTGGTTAAAACTACTAATCAGTCATCATTTTGGCTTTCGATGTCTACTCTTCTCAAAACCATTTTGGGAGATTCGCATGTAAACCTGGATCGAGAAAGATCAGGCCAAAGTACAGAAAAAGTTAACGAATTATAAACTTTCGTTATTGCACAAACTCACTTGCTTCCTTTGCTTTACTTTTACCTAATTGATTTTCATGAAAGTAAAACTGACACAAATTTGGTTTCTATTGTACCTTGATTTCTGAGGCTGGTGATGGGTTAAAAGCAATTTTATTGATGATGATTGGTGGGAAATATGATCATGTGATATCCACCAGCATTTTTTTAACTCGATTAGGTTTTTCACTACTGAAAACAGAGAAAATAATTAAAGTTTCTTTTAACAATCAAATCTTCTTACTTCATTCTCATATTTTATCTATTAAGAAACGAGGCGCGACGATTTCTCCCACCCTCCCCTGCCCCCGTTCTTTCGAATGTCGCGTTCTTTTCCGGGCTTTTAATCACATCCCGTTGATTGTCGCATTCTCCTGTGTTCGTATGTGTGCATAAGTGTTGGAGATATGGCGATTCAATCTGTTGCCTAGATGACCATACCATGTACAGGAAAATTCAAGAAAAAGCATATTGGGTCAGTGTTGCGCATACCTTCACGAGCACTGCAACAACAACTACAAATACCGCCTCCATCAACATCAACACCATCAGAACAAGAAAAAACATCAGCTGGTGCGATTTCCTAGGAGTTTAGTTTCGGTGAGATTTAAAGTCCATTGGATACTGATCAGAGCAAATTCCTATTCAAGTTTTTCGCCGTGAATTGAAACAGACGTGAAAGACTCCAAACGTGGAGTGCGCACACAGGTTCGATGACTTCTCTTGTACACTCACACGCATTAACAAGTGGTGAAAAAGTTAAACTTGTTATTAAAAATGACATTCTGTCTAAGAAAACAAAAATGTGCTTTTCATATTGAAAACTGTTGAAATGTACACGATTTTTTTTCATTTCACGACCCAACTGACAATAATTTTCTGTCAAATTGCTTTCAGTTTTCCGGCTTTTAACATCTAATTCCTCACGGGTTTTCGTTTTCTCACACTAGGCAACTGTGTTTACTGTGTAAGTCGCTCTCGGGTATTGGGATGTGCTATTTCACTTGCCGCTGCCCTGATAAATCGATGATGTGAGTCGTTTTCGAACCGCGTAACGACTGAATGAGAGCTATGTGAATAAACCCAGGTAGGTTGATGCTTACCACTGGTGTTTACTTGCAATCTATGGCTGTAGTCATCATAACCTATTGTTAAAGGTACTTGTCCACAGAAATTTTTACCTTATATAACATCAACTAGATCTGGGTTTCCAGAAATTTTGCTAGGATTTTTGATTTGGTTCTACAGACTGCGAGTTGCAACCCTCCTAATCTGAACTTTACGAGATAAATCAGTGCTCATGAAGCAAAATCCGGTGGGCGTGACCAACACGATGCACCATCTAGACATTCAGAATTAGGCCGGTCGTGTCCAACCTGTTTGTTACACCAGCGCTGTCTGTGGCAATCAAAATTTTCGCATCAGTCACTTGATGGACTAATTTATGATATTGATAAGCAGAATAATAGGGGCTCCAATAAAAAAAATTTCACCGTCATTCTTCCAACAAATACTAGAAGAATCTTGATAAAATGGTCACATTCATCGAAAATGTCCTTTTCTCAGAGCAGTTCCACATTACTGCATTCAGCTTGTTATCCTATTAGGGTAGTTACCAAAGTTGATCAGGACAGGCTGAACACAGGCCCACTTCAACTGAGTTGCAATGGAACCACAAACCACTACTTATGTCCTGCACAAAAGGTGCATTAGGGCAGTTTCAAAAGCGCAGTCTGTGAAAAGTCGGATTTAGTTGAGAGATGATGTCTCTGCCGGGAATAGCGCGAAGAACACAAACACTAAAAGTAAACCATACCGACGGCCAGTGACCAATTATAAAGCAATTATACAGGAAATCATAACAAGGGTAACATTTTGTTCAAAGCAAAATAAGAAAAAAACGAGGCGAAAATGATTTTTATCTCAGGAAGCCAAATTTCGAAACCGGGGCACTGTAAAACTGCAAACCAGGGAGTCCTTTGGGGTGATGCATGAATTCACTGCTTTTGGTCTGTTTCCAGATGTAGATTGAAAAATTTTCTACACACAGTGAACATTAGAAAGATTGCTAGAATGGAATGCCTTCACTTGAGACAGTTGTCTAGTGAAAAAGAAGTGAAAGCAGGAGTGACCTGTGAAAATATTGGAAGGATTGAATTGCACTAATCATAAGCCTTCCTTACTGGTGTTTCATGCGTTCTATTCTGCGAACACGTGACGGAGTGTTTTTGGCGTTCTAGTATCCAAGTATTATTAACGAAGGAACAGCTATTTAGATGAACAAACGGAAAAGACATTCTTCAACAGTAAGCGGTTTCCAAGTGAACTACCACGTTTTGTCATAAACGTCACCAAATTTTTCACGGAAAACAACAATCCGAATAAAAATGAGAATCTACCACAAAAGAGAAAACGAAATCAATTTCGACATTGAATATAGCTAATAATTTTATACACTGGAGTTAGTCATTTTCAAATTACAACAAAAGAAAACGAATATCGTCGGTGGTTGAAAATGCCAACATGCGCGAATATAGCCGATAGTTGATCAAGTGAATAAAGACGGATTAGGGAGTGGATACGAGTGAATTCAACAGGCTTTCGAAGCCATCAATAATAACCTAGAGAAATTCAAATGCAAATGAATGCGGATAAATGAACATTTTAATTGTGTGATTAAAGTTTCAATAATTTCGGTTGTTTTCTAATGTTTTACTGAGGAAAGCTTGATATTTGTTAGGTAAATTTTACTGCTCGTTGGACAGCCTTTTCTAAATCATCGAACTACCAAAAATACTTATTTTTAGGCGGTTTTGGTAAGTTAAAAAAGATCACATCAAAATCTTACGCATGCACATTTACATTGGAGAGGACTTACCAACTTTGGGATTTTACCAAATAGGACTAACGCAGTCACTGCACACTGGTTGCTGTTGGTGTAATTTCCCCAAAAATAATCAAATTCTTTGTTTTTGAAAAGCTTTACCGAGACCGGAATGCATTTGCTTTCCTTGCGCCAAACGAAGTTGGCGTCCAAGACCCGACCACTGATGAGACCGTCCCGAGGATGCAGTTTGTCATGAACTTCCTAACAAACGGCTCTCGAGACCTGAGGTGAACCTATGTTAGGTCTCCTTGTTAGAACTATCCCATTACTGACTATATCATTTCCTATGTTATTTGGAAACTGGGTCAAAATGATCAAGAACCAAATTAAAACAAACGAATTTCTGCTTACAAATTGTAAAGCAACGCATGAATAATCAGTGCAATTTACAGTATGCGAACTCAAATTTGGCCATGGATCGATGAGATGACGTTTCTATTACCGGTAAAAGTCACTTTGACCGAGTGAATGAAACTATCAAAAGGAATGAATATATTTCGCACGTATTTAAGTGTGTCCTCCGTGGACTGTATATGTGAGATGATAAGTTGGTCGATAGACAGTAGAAAAGTCAGCAGTGTTGTCTACTAGATACTAATTGCGATTTATATACTCCAAGATCACCTTGTATAAATAAGACAGAGCATGCAACCGTTTCTATAATTCAGTGCGCGCAATTTAGTCAGTTGTGAGAACAAAATATAATCATGAAGAGCCGAGTCGTTTGCATGCATCTCCGGTGCAAATAATCCAGTGTTCTTTACATCAAGTTTATTCAAAGTGATCATGTCCTTGTTATCTTTCTGAAGTGAATAAGACTGCCTTCGGAAAGCTTGTCTGTTTTCGTTGCAAGCTGTCTATCACAGAAGTGTTCACTATTAGTTATCATCGTATATGTACATCCTATCGATCAAATACACCAGATGACTAGGCTTGCAAAGCGACACGTGCCTTCAGTTCTACAAAGTAATCTGGTTTCTTAGTGAACTTTCAGCCTCAGTGAACTTTAGACACCAGATATCACATATTACTCTATCTACGGGCTGTCTAACATGGACACCACCATCAGCATTCTGGTGCATTCAGTTCAAACATACAGAAAACAACAAGCATAAGTGAGTCTTACCGTTACGGTGCACGTGCTCTTGGCAGATAGACAACTCACTCCAACAACGCACATTAAGCACACTACCGGATGGGTGAAAATGTGACTCATGTATTCTCTGTCTGCCTCTCTGTATTTTGTATACTTACTTGACGGCTCTCCGTGCACGTTCGTGGGCTGACCGTAAATTGGCATCATGCAAATGGTTTTATCTGAGTCGTCTGCACGATAACAACGGTACAATCGATTTTCATTTCTGCTAAATGCGGGGTTAGGTGGTTGGAGTAGAATTGTTTGTTGTCAGTTTGTCAGTATGTTTTCACTTGAATTTTCTTCCGAATCTGTTCCACGTGGACCCTGGACATAGGTGTAGTTGTTACCTTATCACTAGCCTCCTAGTAATACGACCGATGTAGCTTAGTATCGAGAATGACAGTAAAAGTGGGAATGGTTTTGAAGTCATAGTTTTGAAAGCCAAAACACAGTCACTTTCATTGACTTTTCTTGGATTTTCCTGTAGTTGAACCCGAACAAAGATAGTGGGCTCACACCGTTTAGTGCCAATAACTGAGAGTTTCCAAAATCTCGGTACTGGAATTAAGAAATGTTTTTTGGATTTCGTTTAGGTTTCGTTCCTTGTCTCCTCCATTCTATTAATGTATACCATCCGGCAGTTTCCTTTATAGGCTGACTTTATTCAGGTTCATACCTGATTACTTCGTTGACTTTCGAACTGCATTTCACCTCCATGTTGCTCTATCGGGAAAGTGAATCATGATCGCTATATTTAGTTTATGCAAACGCATTATCCTAGTACAGTGATTAGCGGAGCACACAATTTTTTTAAACTCCCATCAGATAAGTGGTTTTGAAATATGTATGTACCTGAATGATTTGGTTTACCTAAAATCAATTTTCGTTTTTGAAATAAGTAACAAATTTGCGCTTTATGTAAACCAAAGTGTATCATTTGCAGTTAAAGGGAGTAAGCGGTCATTCTGGAACTGGTGGACCGGCCTATGCAATTAGGTTCAAGTTAAACTGCAGGCAAGACACAGTGAATGGAAGACCAATTAGCTGCACCTCTCAGCACTGTCGCAAGCATCATGGCAGTCGGCTTCGATGGAACAGTGGAGGATTGGACGAAACAGAAGTAGAAAGTACAGTGATCCTTCATTTTTGTCAATACTGGGGGCGGGTTGTCGTATAGCATTCCAGAAAAGTCGTCTATGACTCTTTGAAGAATACTGGAGACTTTGAGGTTCAATTGGTTACCGGTTGAAGTCTACAACATCGGTCAAAACGTAATGGGGAATGACACCACAAGAACTGCACGAATAAGGTATATGTTGTTACCGGTATACGAAAAACTTTCACCGGGTGATGATAATATAAGTCAAGGTAGGAGACTGGCTTCCGTCACTAATATAATTCATGGTTTGTAGTACGAAGAAGGCTGTGCAAAAGATTTTGCAATTACCGTTCAAATAATTTTTGCCAATGTTTTACACTGTAGGGCAAGTAACTTCAGATGTTCCGCTCTGAGTGCTTCGCAGTTATTCACAATTTTTCACATTTACAACCATTACTATGACTTGCGTGTTCTACCCTATGACCGGGATTTTAAGTTTAAAGTATTGAAAAAGTCTAAATGAGATTTTCTCCTGCCCGTTTTGTTTGTCAAATTACACTGGACATCGGTGAGCCTAACAGGTGAAACACACCTCGTTCGAAAAAGATGGCTACCGCATTCGTCCAGGTGATATTTTGTAATCTAATAGATATCACTCCAGTCGGACAATGAACCACAAACAGGCGTGTTGCTGAGATTACACAAGTAACACTTTTGATTAAATGCTAATTACTGTTTCATTATTTGGCACTACCATTTGCGAGTTGTATGGTCATATGGAAGAATAACTGCTCCAAACTAAATTGGAGAAACTGTGATGTAACTTACCCATGAAACCGTTCGCTTCACTGAATGATTGCTCAGCTTACAACCGGTAACTTTGTGGTACACTTGTCCATTCACCTTGGTAGAAATCAAAAATTTGATTATCTCGAGCCCGGCGAGAACGGTTGTGAGTCGTTAACCGAACAGTAAGTGTACCCATATTATCCACGAGTAGTTTGTTTTTGTCACTTAAATTGCAATGCACGGTGAACACCGTTCTTCAGTTCGCTTGTTATCACCCACCCATTCTTCCGGGGATTTTACGACTTTCCAAACTCACCTGGCACTCTGACAAACCACTGATATTAGCCCATAAAACGAATCTCCATCATACCACCTAAATAAACCTTTTCACCTAAATTAAGATTTATAAATTACCGCGTTATTTATGGAATAGGTCCTTTGAAGCCACAATGTTTATTGCTCTCAAATTTAGACCTAAGTATGCCAAATGTGGTCAGCGACAAAACTCGTGATTATGGCACGAGATAGTGCGTGTTAGCCCTATGCGGACGGCGCAAAGTCAAAGTATCTGATGTATTTCTTATGCGAGGAACAAAGTCGAATTTGGCCGTCCGTTTATTTGTCCCGTTCAGCCTGAGTGTATGCGCAAATTCCGCTGAAATCGCTAAATGTGCTGGTGCCACTTTGTATGAAGCATTTGAACGAGTAACTTTTTGTTTCCCGGGCCGGATGTAGGACAGTGCTGGAGACTAATAATTGGTCTCCTTATGGACATGGTATCATGGATCTGTTACCGCCCTGAATAGTGTCACTGTGCTAGCCAATGTGATCTTTTAAGCTGAACGCTACAGACATAAAGCTAAACTCATCAGCCCCCTTATACTAAATAATCCATTACCAGTAGGCGGATACTCACCACTCAGGCAAAAGCGTAAATTGCTTTTGGTGAAAATGACAAAATTCTGATCAAGTAATTGGTCTAGTCGCCCAGGAATATTTTGTGTGCGGTTAGTGAACTGCGTCTTCCTGGCCGACGTGATCGCAAGAGAATCAACTCTCAGGCTCTAGAATTACATCTAGATCCAGCACTTATAAAGGTGCAGCACAAAAACTAACTGCTGAAGTGGCAGTCAAAAAACTGTGAGTCGCTGAAGTCCCGGTTCTTCGAGGATTTCTTAATTCATCAGAACAGTGCGAATGTAGGAAATACCTCTCTGTCATTTTGGGCGGTCTCAGACGCCATGCTTAGATTGAAGAAATGCCACCAGGATTCAGGGACCTCAAACTTGCAAACTGTCATCGTGTGATTAATGGAGTGATTATGACCACTTAACACGCCCTAATAATGAACGAATCTCGGCATCACCTGAACCTGCACTTTGCACTGACTTCAAACTTTGCTTGTCAAACAGGTGACCGCTAACTTGAAATCACTGCATATAGATTCATCTGATTTGCTCACTAAAGACAGAATGCAAATAACCTCATTAATGGCGGAGCACAAAACACTACCGAGTTATTTGGAAAACTAGTGGATGCCCAAGTGTTCACGTTTTGATAAGGCGCACCAACTCTCAGCCAAGGTGTTTCTTTATCTTATCCAGAATGTCCTTATTGAATGCACCTCCGGTGGCTACGGAATATTTGGGTTCGCAAATTTATTGACAGCTGAGTTCTGCTATCTATCCGGTGGCTAAAACATTGATCGTTTCTTGTAATTTATGTTTATCATAGTATCAGACAACCAGGCGATCAAAAACGAATCTTTTGCCAGAAACAAGATCAAAGTTTCCAGTGGTCCATCAAATACACAGTGCATGTGAAATCGAGGACGAATTAGATTTTCCCCGAATTTGGGGAACACGTACACCCGGTCAGTCCTAATGGTAGGAAAACAAGTGTTTAACGAAATTATCACGCCATATCTAAGGGTCCCATTTGGGTTATTTGAAGAGCAGTTTTATAACTATATATATTTACATATATAATAACAAACGATCGTGACATTAGCGTTACTGAATCTTATTAAAATTATGACATGTACTGCACCTTGCCTTACCACAATTTGATTGGACCGTTGCCAGAAAGCTTTTCGGTAGTTGGATTCTACATTTTGAAGGCTCATGACATCTAAACAAAATTTGTCATGCTACTTTGGATTGCAATTCCTGACCGTTCATTATGGATTAAGATTCCGGGAATAATGGCGAAGTGCAAATGGCGAAAATCAGCGGGAGCAGAGACTACGTTTGCGGGCATACAAAACACTAGCACCCAATGGTGTTTGCTGTAAATGAGGAAAGTAGACTTTTGATAGAAGCCAACTCTAACAGATCAGTGATGAAATGCAATCATTATGAAACCTTGCAGAATATATCAGTGGTCTGTAAACCATTGTGACTCGGTCAGTTAATCAGTCAACAAATCCAATCAATTTGCCAAACACGTCATCAGTTGGGTTTATTTCTTCTAGGTTGTGTCTGTGTGTTGCACGTATGCTCCTCAGACATTCCCTGGAGAACTACAACATTCAACCAAGTGCTACTTTTTCTTCTCAAGTAATATTTCAGATGAATCAAAGTTCGTCTAAAGGATGTTTTTGTTATTAAATTCCTATGTGTGCGAATTGCAAGTAAATCCTTAAAGAAGCGGTGAACGAAACTATGGTAAATACTAATGGCTCTGTTACTGTTCTCGTGTTTCACTGAAAGACTCTTTGGTAGCGAAATAACCGCCTCAAAGCTTTGCACAAGAAGGTGCATTATTCAAAGACATCACGCAAAGGCATATTCGTGATATAAATGAATTGTCTGTTCTAACTTGAGTGAGCCAAGGTTAAAATATGATTTCACTTTTGTCTATTTCACTTTTATTACCGATATTATCGATGCCAGCTGTTAACCGATAAGACATTGCCCCGGTGGAAAAATTGACATTTTTCTTGTGATCCTCGTTGTTCCTCTAAGCTCATATTCTGGAGGGGGAGCTGTTTGCAAATTTTCACTCTCAAATTTATATCTCGGTCTAAAAATCATTTTCCCAAATTGTTATTTTCATGATCGTTCATGAATGAATTTGCATGCGCTGAATCATTTAGTGACCTTCGGCTATCGTTCGGCAATTCTGGGCTGTTTTTATCAGCCGTAACCTGAGTTAGGCCAAGTATATGATTTGAAACAACCTATACGACAAAATTGCATGTCAAGTGTGAATTGTGTGGCACAGTAGCGTGAATAGAGTGACCAAAGTGATTTTCCGCAACTGCTTGAATTCCGGCCAAGAAATGCGTTATTATTTCAACCCAGAGGATGACTAATGAAACACTTGGAGGTTACCGGAGGATAACCAGCGACTAATGAAGTGTAATCGGAGACAGATGAACAACAAAGTAATCTGCAATGGTGCTGGCGCCGTTCGATTGGCCAGTCGGATACTGAAAGAATTACCAAGTTGTGAATTGCTAGACGAAAGTTGCACTCCCCGATACTGCTGAGAGTCGCCGACGCGAATGCAAATATAGCACTAAAACAAAGATCTTCGAATGAATTGCTAGACAGACCTGTAAAGTACAAGAACAAAAACAGCGAAACCCGAAGGCTAGTAAGCGCATCAGCCAGGGTCAACTCTTGCACAACCAAAACAATATCAAGGTATACAGAACACATGTCACAGGTACCACAATGACTTCTTCACACTAAGGTGGTGTTCCGCACTGCATGATTGATCGTTTCCTTCGAAAAATTGCACCAGTTAGCGGAGAATTTAATCACTGTGCATGCGCTGCTGCTCCTCCTTGAATTATTTAGTCACCATGGGTGGTAACAGCACAGAGCTTTGAAACCACCTATTGTCTAGTGTTTGGAGAGAGTCTTATTCACATTAGGTGAAGCAAGAAAATTTTTCAAAAGGACTTGCAAACGGAGCACATCCATTAACTGCCCTAATGCAGTCGTTCTTATCGGACTACAAGCTATATTTTCTGTCCATTCGTTTTCGAACTGAAGTTTGCATTAAACTACCAAAAACGTATGGCAGATTAGTTGCTCCATTTGAATGCACACGTTCTGGACGTATTCAACGGAATTAACATCGTGAGAACTCGTGATGTCAGTTATCAAACTCCCGTGACTCTTCTAAGCAGTTTATTTAAATTTTTCAACGAACGATTCTGTTATTCATGCGTGGATTAGTAAGTAACGCCAACTCACTGAATGTTTCAGACCGAATATGATTAGCAACTTCATCTAAAATTAAAATGATACACATTGTAAAATGTCTTCCTGAATACCCACAAGCTACTTTATGGTCCCATTACCTATCCCGTTGGAACGTGGAACCAGCGAAAAATTTGGTTACGACAATTCGTATTGACTAAACAATCAATTTTTCATAGCCTCGTGATCCATGGGTTTTGCTTTAAGTTGGAGTTGTATGCGATGAGGTTTCTGTAATGTGATCACTTATCTCGGTAATCAAGAGCTTCAGAAACCCGCCTACATAAAAAAATCGCCATCAATCTCGTCCTGTCTTTTTGAAGAATCGGTGATATGAGATGACAAATGATAGTGATGACTTTATATAATACACGGATGATGATGATGCACACTAGAAGTTTACGGGGAGTGTGAAATGATGGCAATTATTTGTTAAGTGTTTTTTGGGCAAGCGCTCATATTTACGACAGCTTAGCAAACAACTAGTTGATGGGTTATATTTCCACCAAAATTTACTGGAAAGGATGCCGGAGTCTGAGGCTGTATTCCATAGGTAACCATACATATGTTCTAACCCTGACTTCAGGGAAAGCACTCGTTCTGAAGCCAGGGGTTGGAATAAGAAGCCTAACGATCGATGTACCGTAGCACACAGAATGTCTCTATAGTCAGAACGGTTGACTATATACCGCCAGTTTGCTTCTTTAACTAGACGACTAATATTCTCTCATCTCCAACTTAACAGAAATATTTGCCCTGATGTGTGGGGATAAGAAAATTAGAACATGGCCACGAATTCAAAGTGCAAAATTTCTAGCTTTCCATTCGCGTGCCCTCTGACAGGCTGCGCTACAGTTCTCTGTCATCCTATTTCGTCATTTTGTTGTCGGATATTTGGTTCGATTATGTTCTTCTTTCGATGCTACAATCGCTCGGAATTACTTTTGTTCAAAAACCGTATCGTTTCTCAACATGGACTGGGATCTCGCATTGCTAC
>LUCM01003006.1:209777-292471 GCA_008360955.1 Fasciolopsis buskii | reverse complement strand
TGACCGGGTTTCAGCCGAAGTTCTGAGCAACCTTTCATAGTGTGTTATGATTATTCCTCGATGGGTCCTTTACATATTTCTTACGAGTTGAATCTATTTTTACCCATACATTTTTTTGACAGAAATGCGACATTATTTATTGTACGCAAAAGTCTATACAATACAAGTTAATATTACTAATTATGAGTTAAATTTTAATGATCAAACCTATTTGAGCATGATAACAGCCCAATGTACCAGGTACACAGTGTTTTATGCATTTCCGTGATCTCTTCGCTTTCTGATTCATCCAATCTCGAATGCAAATTCACTCCTCTACTATCAAATACATAGGTGTGCATGTAGATAACCTTATTTTACCTTCGGCCGTTCCACACGTGTTTTAGTGTACCTTTCGTACCGTGATGATATCTATGGGACAACTCATGCAATTATTTGTCTGTCACTATGCATATATATATATATATACATATACATAGATGAGTAAACTTTTATCTGTGTGTGGTCCAGTGCTAGGTGAAGTGTAGCCGCAAAGGGAAAGTAATAAGGCAAATCAGACATGTGCATCCGATCAACTGGAATACAAGCGCCCAAACTGCATATGTGGGTCTACATGTATGTGGGTGTGCATATACGGTTGTGCAATCCATGAAATAGTACCAATACCACAGTGATTTTCGCATCACTTCCTTCGTCCCAAATGCGAGGCTTTACAAAAAACAAAAAAACTTACCGCTGTTCAGCCGCCCATTATATGTATATATAATCATTTTGAGCGGCCTTTTGATTGACGCCCAACGGTCTCCAAGTCTTATTGTTGGTCGAATTGTGACAATAAGGGAACCCACTAGCGAAATGCAAATCTATTTTGGGACTTAGCTTGGTTGACTGACAAAGGAGACCATCGGGAATAGATTTCGATATAACTGCGGTGGCAAGAATGCACAGCAGACGGTTTCTTCCGTTCATATCCTCGATATACCATAAATACTCAGATGCTGTGGAAAACTTCAAAACCCTCAGAGCTAGCTAACTACCATGCCTGAGTGGTATCCGTACTGAAAACTTTGAAACAAAGCGACTGTTCGGGATGCTCCGCCCTACCCGGAACCAAATTCGTTTGCGTTCAACGGCAAAACTAAAATCCACTAGTATGCAGTGCAAATTAACTTCCACAGTAACAAAGTGAATCAACTAGCTCTTACCAGTTTTTTGAAGTATTTCCTTTGTGAATTTGTACAAACTATCTCGTACACTTTTATACCCTTACTTTCAGCAGCCTACTAAAATGTTTACTGGCTGGATGTTGCTGATGAATAGTGCGAAATTTTCATTCGTTTTCCTGGGAGTGTTTTAATTGATCTGAGGAGCAGTCGTTTTCTTTTACACCACAGTCGGATAATGCTTTAGAAGACAAATGGTGATCATGTACACTTTACCGACCTGGGGCATGGATGGATTTACGGCTTCCATAGACGTATCATTCCTATCAACTACTCAGTATCTCAACGTCCATTTCCACAGTAATGTTCTGTAAACAGAGTGGAAGGTCGATTGAAGGTCTGTGATCTGTTACGGTTCTTATTTTAGAAAAAACCAACAAAATGACTCATACAACAGGTGTGAAGCTGGTCGACTTTTGCACCCCTATTAGGAATTTCTATTGTATTTACGTCTGTGTGCTTCAAAAATCAAATATTCGACAAGTGACCGGTTAGTTTCCCTTACTTTATGCGCAACACAAACCCATAAGTCCTTCGTAAATTCGGATACTAGTTCCACATGATTATTTCTAGATAAGTACCAGCTGTGAACTTAAGAAACATGAGTCAGCCAAAACTTGAGGACATGAACTAGAAGCGAAGTCGTTCAGACAAATTTAGACCATGAAAGATAGGTGTTCGCCTATCCAATGAGGCAGATTAGGTGAAATTTAGTCACTGGAGGCGTAGACTATCATTTAGGTAAATAACAAAAACGAAATTCTCTGCTGGTGCACACTGAGATGTAATTTTTAAGATGCGTCCACCCAAGGTGAAAACAAAATGGAGGCAGGACTTTAGATTTCATCCTGTAAGATACTCTGTCATTCAGTCTGTTGGTTTCGAAATAAAGCTTTCACATTTGTGACTTTTTAGCCCAGAAAGACCTATTTATGCTACAGTCTTAGAATTCCGTAACCCGTGGTCATAGCTACCACGCATACTAATGTATAAAAGCAAAAGTTATTATTTTCGGGTAGTGAGACGTGGAAGGTAGGCCACCATCGAAACCATGAGCAACCAAAGGTTGTTGATTAACCATAAGTCACGCGTGGCTGACCCATCTGCGCTGGGTTCGATAAAAAAGGTAACCTCAGGAAAAGTCATACGTTGGTTGGAAAAATCGTCTGTAGTTAAACCTGCCTATCGAGATGATCACCGAACAACTTACTACTGCTTGCTAGTTCTAGTTTTGCACACTAGAAATGCAACGCAGTGGTAGTGTGCTGTAACGTACGTTTTGCAATTTGCCATCCTCTCTTCGACACATGATCGTACGTATGGCTCCGCAATCGTATCTGACTATGAAATACACCGATGGAAAATTGCGGATTTCAAGAAAGTGAATGGGTAAAGGTTAGACTTCTTCCAATGACGACCCTGAATTTGTGAAAACGTTACTATACCAATATGCTGACGACCCCACAATAACAGCACACACACTCACGACATGCAAACTTTGTAAGGCAAATCCACAATGAGTCTCAGATCCACATACCATTGTCTTTGTGGCGGTTCCGCCAGTTGACCAATGGTATAACGCATCAAGGAGAGAGCGGCATTCGAAGCTTAGCTGGGGAAGAAATCGCACAGAACAGGACAACAAAAAGAACGTTTATTAGGTTCGTCGTGTTTGCCTACGCAACGCATGACTGATGAAAATATAGATATTTGTGCCTGGGGGAGAGACGCAACATGGAAACGTGAGAGTACTGTGTGAATTACCTTGCACATTGCATGAGCGGATTTGATACCGTGGATATTTGTGTACCCGAGCAACTAAGACACCAGTATCCCAAAACCAGGCTATTGACCTTTCTTAGTTTTGCTCTCTCGAGCAAACGTGCAGTTATACCGACGATGAAGAAGGCCAAAAATTTCCCAATGAACAAAAACAAGTAAATAGAAAACTGCCCTGGTTTGTGGCTATGTCATTCCATCCTTTATTTATTCACTATAATGGTTAGCTCGCAAAAATATGAGATTTACACGATGGCCCTGTGTAGGGAATTAACACTTGTCTAGTTGGAAGTTGCTGTCGGCTGTGCCGCATTGTTCCAAATGTAATATCCGCAAGGCAAACTGTTGGTTTTTCGCATCACTTATACAGTCCTGCATGGTCCTGCTGAAATTTCGCATGATTATCAGTTTTGAATACTAATTGCCGTACCTCAAACGTTTATGCTACGTCAGAAGCCCATTCGAAGAAAAAAAGGTATTGTTTATGAGTTAGTTCAGAACGGGTTGATAAAGCAGCACTGGAACCACTGTCAGTTCGGAACTTGACAAGTGCAATTCAAGTTTCCCTGTGAACAAACCATCAGTGGAGCATCAACATCGGTTCCCGGTCTAACAGGAAGATAATCTCACAAGCTCAACCGTTCGCATCGTCGAGTACTGGGTTGCCTGGCTGGACGAGTAACACGGATCGAATGTTGGATACTTCAACGTTTGATAAAAATGGGCCTAGGGAAATACTACAGCAACATTCAAAACTTTCAACTTTAACCTCGTGCATCTTTCTGTGTAAACACTATCCTTGTTGAAAGCACACTATGCTTTTAGTGTTAACTTATCGAAGGAAGCAGGAGAATGCGGAAAACTTGACCCATAGACTTTCACTAGCAAGCCAGCGACGGCTCAAGTTTGAAAAGTAGACATATCAATTGGTATCAATCGGAGTTAACCAGCAACTGTTTAGGGATAAAAGTGGGTATTTGAGTTTTGTACTTTGGCTTGGAAATAAAAATTAAGGTATTATTGACTTGATAATCCGTGTTTGCAAGTTCAGTACGTGAGAGTGGATTGTTCAACTAAAACTTTTCAGAATCACTGGGGTTTCCGACGCCGGGAACGGTCATCAAAATGGGGCTGTTTCCAAGTTAGTCATTCCTCGCAGCCGCGGGGGAGAAGCTGTTAACAGCTTCAATGCCGTTTGCGAAAATGATAATCCTAAGCAGTTCATGGGAAACCCACGTCTCATCGGTTCTGTAGCTCCCGAATACACAACACTGAAACTGGCCGCACTCCTCTTAAGTGAATTAAATCCAGCAGAGATCAACTCCATATATATACACATATATATACATATATGCCGTGCATGCACCGCGGGGAAATTTGTAGGTAGATTACTTATTGACCACACTGATAGTAGGTTGGTGAACGGTGTTTCGACACTGAAAATTGCCGAATACATGCAAGTTTTTTCAGAAATACCTATCAGATCAATAGTGTGAGGGCGGAATGCTTTTTAATATTTATGGTACGTTGGTAGTGGGACATGGCTGAACATCGAACGTGTTGTGATTGATCTGTTTAAATTAATCAAAATTAGCATCGCCAATTCTGTCTGTTTGTCCTATGACCCTGTCAACTTCATGGTAGCTGAAAGGCCTTGATAAACTGTATTCGCGAGCACGGAATACAATGTACAATCTAATGAGGTGCTGACCCGTGACACATCTAGAAATGCCAAAAGGATTGCAACGTTTGCCGTACTGCCCTGATTGGAAGTGCGACTTTTAATATACATGGGCATGACACATAAAGTCACTGCTGAACAGGAGTGAACATAATTCGGTTAGTTTTCAATCCATAAATTTGAACAATTCTAATGAAAACATCCTCTGGAAATCAGTCACTAAAAAATCAATAAAATCATGTAGGCAGTCTGTGCAACTGCCTAAACCTTATTATCAATAGTCTAAAAAGCATATTCACCGTGTCCGAATTGAGACACAAACACAGGTTGTTCGAGCACACTCACAACCGTCTGTCAAATTTCATCGGCAAATGATAAAGTGCCCTCATTGGGCACTGAATCTCATATGCTATCGATTTCTACGCAATGGAAGATCGGTCTCTATTTCATGGATGGTTTTGCCGTGGAATCCAAAGGTATTACCAAGAACCATGTAAAATCGCCCAAGTTAGCTCAGCCAATATCGTATTCGAATTACAATCGTTCGTGCCGAATTTTCGTCACAGTCCGGAAGCGATGAATATGCACTATTGACAGTAAAATTAAGATGAAACAAGAGTACAAAACTCCCATGGCTTTCGGTCAGGAACTGAGCTTTGATGCTGCGTGGTGAAATTGTCCAAAATCACTCGACAACGGCATGATGCTCTGGACTGTTTAAAGTCGACATTAATGACCGGCGCAAAATTTGAGGGCGTAACCAATGTGAAATCCTCAGGATCTAGAGGAAAACATGTTGACACCCAAATTTCTGGAATCTAGTGATCTCCGCATACTGAGGAAAACTATTTTCTTGAATTCTTTACGTTCTTCGTTCAAAAAATCGGGCATATCGTTCTGGGGGAATGGGTCAAATTCAGCTGATTGCTGCCAGGCGGTCAAGTCGACCGGCCTTGGGAAGATCCAAACCCGAGATATTAGACTAAGACCCCGATGAATGGACAACTTGACTGGATTTGTATTGGGAATAATTGCCACTCCGGCATTCCGCTCCTTGAGTCAGTTATTACATAACCTCCGGATAGACTGTGTACTGCGTAAGGGAATGGTATAGTAATTGGCCTTACGCCCGAGTCTGACAGATATGTTTCACTGGCTATAGGTGACTGCGCAACACTAGCCATGCTAAACATTTTACAATCAATGCACAGGCGTGGTAGTAACCCGACCTTTCCAGGCAGTTATCAAGTGCAGGACCCAAGATCACAGTGAGACGGCGTCACCCCACTGGCTACTTGCCTTCAGCCGACATATTAACGCCATCAGAAAGCAAGAGTGTGAATGTGTAAACTCAGAAGGCCATATAATGAATTGGCCTACCATTCGGGATGAGCTGTCCGGATTCAACAAAAAAGCCATGAAATGAATCATGTGAAATGCATCGAACGGGATGGACCAACCGAAACACAACCCGGACAACCGATGAAATGATAGCAGCCCACAGGTGCAAAAGTGCAAGCAAAGAAACCTATAAACGTTATGATTCCACTCAATAAACGAAGAACTCTGTGTGCCGACTGCCCTTGTCTGTTCACATCAGATAGGTGGGGCGTGCCGCAGCGACCTAGAGGTAGGATCGGCCCACTGGAAAGCAGTAATCGGAACAGAGAAACCCTGATACTCGACGTGCTGGTGTCAAGTTCATTAGGCTTTTTAATAATTCGCCTAGGGATTCGCTCAAAGCTTGCAATAGAACGGCAAATCATCTTCATGAGTACTCCATTTACCAGTTCGATTGTGGAAGAGGTTTCTGCTTCTTTCATCTTGCAACTATGAATATCAGCAACTAAGCTATGAGCTACAAAATTTCATATCTGATTTTTGTTTTGACTTTATGAAAATATCACTTACATAACGCCACGATAGCTAATGGAACGGGAAAAGCTTTAGCTAACTGATTGTTTTGGAACTTAAATGTTATCTAATAGCAGGTGTTTAACTCTTCTGCTGGTACCCGAAATTCTAACATCAGCTCATAAAGTCCTGTCATTTCATGAAATAATTCACCATGTGATATTATCGTTTAACTCACCATAAAGAAACCATGGAAGCACTGTACAGCTGTTTCATCCTTGTTAGGAATCATCAGTAGTGCATATCCACTGCGCCCGAATTGGGATGCGAACCAGGCAAGAAGAGACTCATTTTCAGTCGAACGCCTTAGCCATTACGTTACCGGGCAGGCTCTGAACGGTTTGTTGAACTTCACCACATGATGTTGCACCTATCCGTTGCTGACGTGCATGGTTACTGTCCGTTAGCTCACAGCGATCGACCCGTACTCATAGATGACTTCTCTGCAGGTAGCTTAAGTACGACGAAGGCTTTGGATATGACCTACACAGCTTGACTACTTGGTACATGTTCGTAGTACGAGATTGAATGTTTTCATGAAAAATAATCCACCATGTGACTAAGCACAAAAATGATGTCCAGTTTTATTCAGCTTGGATATGAATTCCCAGGGGTTGGTAAAAGAAGGATAATCAAATTGTCACTGACATGACGAAACGGCGAGACCGAATGGATCTGTAAAGTCTCATTTTCCGTGTGTTTGTGTGTAAAAATCAGTTGCTGTGGTAAGCAGTTTAACCGCTAATCACTTGACTTTAAAAAACAGATATGGAGATTCCGCAACACTTCCAAGGTCACTTATTTTTCAGCCTATTTTCCGATCATCTGCCCCGTCGTTTGCCCTAGAAAGTTAACATCAGGAATAATTTTCATGAGGTAAATTTCTTCGTGAAATTCCGGAGGAAAATGATCCAGTTTGAATTAGATGAAATATCACATTTAATGCTCTACAGAAATGATGAATATTTTAGTGGCTATTTCAGTATGACTGTTTAAACAATCATATTTAAACGAGTATGCGGCCCTTCATTTATATTCAATGAGGTAAGACGTTTTCACGTACTAGGAGTCAAATATTATCAAGGTTTTATGGATAATTTAATTGCATTTTTGCTTTAATGTGTCATCATTTTACTGTGCGCCCTCTTTCTTTATCCCTGAAGCATTATTTTATCTTTTACTGGGACCCCAGGGATAATGACGCAAGGGTCGCAGCAAAAGTAATTAGATGGGAATTTTCTGAACCATTCTTTTCGGTAGACTAGGACGGAAATAAGTAGCACGACTTCAAAGATGCCTGATAAAATGAAAGCAGGAAAAAGCTAAAAAACTTTCCAGTGGCCTACCAAGAAACACGATGTTTTCGTTCTCTCGATTCTAGTTTAAAAATCAGACAAGCACAGTAATTTCTTCAAACCTTTTTAAGGTAAAAGCAGCGCTTTCGGGCTGATATCTACTCGAATGAATCGCTCAGTTTGGTGGGAAAAATATCACTTGGCATGGAAGGACCGATGGGACTAATCTATATTTAGTACTGGGAAATCGTTCAGTTTGAATCGTCTGTATGATTTAGCTCCAAGTGAACATAAAAGGGCAGACTAAGACCATGAACAGGTTTGTTTCAGTAAATTGTTTCGCCCTACACTTATTTATAACAGCACGACAGTTGTACACCTTATATTGGTTGCATTGCTAAATCCTCACTTTCAGTTAAGTATATTAGGTGTGTATCGTGGTCTATAACGTTCGTGAAAATAATTCACTTTCCATTAATGAATGACTGAAGGGGAGTCGCGATTTATTTTTGAACTTTGCAAATTACGGTAGTGAGATGGAGCCACTGCTTTCGAAAATTCCTCATGGATTTTGAAGATTGCGAACTCGGGGTGCCGGAATTAAAACCGGATTTTGTCTGAGATAGACGAAACACGACTTCGAGTGAAAAATTTGAAAAATTATGATGGCTTTTAACATTTGCTAATGTGAACCGTGTTTCTAATTGCAAAAGCCAAAATTAACTAGTTCATTCTTCTTACTGATGCAAACATCGTTGCTACAGAATTTCCATTGAAATGATGATGCCTAAACTCGGCTCTCGAAGGAAAATACTCCAGTTCGTTTGAGAGACACTCCAAAGACAACTATACCGAGGAACTGTGTCGTAGGTTTGAGGGTTCTATTTAATCATTCAGGTCTGCGGGTAGGTTTTACGATGGTTACATGCGTATCAACGAGAACTAAAATACCAGGCAGTTTTTTTCTGGTTCATCCAGTGGTAGCAAGTTGACGTGGATCAGATGAACTCAGTTAATCTTTTGAGTTACCGAGGCCTTTTTTGGTCTTCATAATTGATTAATCAGTCAACGTTACGGATGATGACAAGGGTTTTGCTCATAGCGCACCGAACATGGTTGTGATGTTGTTTTTTCTCACGCCGCTGCTCAGTTTCCGGGAATCAGATCAGTGTACTGCATGTGGCACGTGCACGCATGAGTGTTTTGTTGCGCAGACTTGTCATTGGTCGGTTTACAACACAAATCCGGTGAGAAAATCGATGGTTAATGATAATACCTCAATGTTAGCATTAGCGCATGACAAAATAATACTTCCATGACATCACCGTTTATCTTGTTTCATCCATCACGTTGTTGTCCATGTGGCTAGTAGTCCAAGTGAAGCAGGCCAACACACAGGAAGCTAACATCGAAATAGTCGATATCAAATTGCCAAATTATGATTTTACTGATAGGGTGCAAATGCTGAATGGTTATCCTCACAGTTCTTTATGATCTACAACATCAGTGAAAACTGTAAACGTCTTTCTTATTTGAGTTGTTGAATAATGACGTGATTAATAGCTCCAGTTGATGGTGTTTACGGGTTTAAGTTTGGAAAGCCTGGCTTTTGATCGTACATACTTCGTTGTAAATGACTTATAAATTAGATTGCAGCTGCCTAGGCAATGGTCCCTAGAAAAGATTTATCAAAATCAAATTTGGTCCAGAGTGGCAGTAGAGGTGCCCATTTCCTATCCGATCCCGAGTGCTGGTGAACTGCGTGATTAAAACTCCACGTTTATCAATTTGATTCCACGCCGTTAGTAGTACTAGTATTTTGAACGGCTGAAGACAGAATAGCTATCTTTCAGGGACTCCAATACCAGAAATCCGAAATACAAAAGTTAATGCCAGAACAACGAGCTCGTTAACAAATTAGTTGCATATAATGGCTTACTGGACGCTTATTTATTTCCCTTATTAACGGAACAGCGGTGTACATCATTTTCAGTAAGGTGGTCGTGGCTGACGGATGCCTGCCAATTGGGGAATCTGATCGGCGGAAAAGACTAGGACCCGAAAGCTTCTCGTTGGAAAGCGGTGATGTTGACGGCTTCATCACCGCCGATCACGGATAACTCCAACATGATTTGTTTTTCTGAGGAGACTTCAGGTCAGCAGCAAAAAGTTCCAGCACCAATTCGGAGAATATTACAAGTTTTCGCGGATAACGATGAATGAACCACGCTTTTTTAGGCTCAACGTTACAATTATTTGATACTTGCGAAATCTCGGATCTGCTTAGAAAGATCAAAGAATTCGTTAAATTACTCTTTTACTGACAAAACTATAGTTGAAGTTATTTGGCTGACGTCACTTTCCACACAATTGACTTGGAGAAATAGGTGGTGCACCAATGAAATCCTGAAAATAGTTAGTACACGTGCTTGCTAAAGAAAATCCCGCTGGACACCTGGAGAGAGCAAATCACCGCACAGATACAGTAAATCCTTTGTCTTATTTCTTCTGCCCTTCCCTGCTACTCACTAACGTGGAGGTCAAGGTAAGCAGATCACACACACAAGGACAGAAATCGCATTACGGATACAGTTGCCCGATGTTGCCTAGAATAGAACAAATCATTCGTCTAGCGTTCATGGGTGCTGCCTACTAAGATCCCGTTACAGTAAGCCAAATAAAAACAGTTTTGAAAACAATGTACATAATTTGTTTTCCCCTCATATTCTCTGAAATTTATGTGAACAGTAAATTTAACAGATAAACTCTGTCGAAGAGAACTAGCTCAACCGTTACCTAATGGCTCAATTGTCCGTGAAAATCAGTTGCCCCAACCGACCAGTGTAAACCGCTCCCATGGAATACAAAGCTGAGAAACAGTATCCATTGCTGGTACCATGCCCCATTAATGGACTGATATGGGTTAACACATTGTCATGAAATAGGCTGCTCAAAAAACAGCAACTACAACTGAATCTTCGCAAATTCATGATTATCTATACCTTAGCTATCGCAAGGATGATCTGCTTCTACCGAAAATTGGTAGGCGAAAACAATTGGTTCAGTTGCCTTAGGCCAAATCCGGAACATAGCATTATACCCTCAAACTTCAACTACATAACACTTCAGCGTAACCAAACAAACTGTGTTCTGTCTGTACATTTTCAAGTGGTCGTACCCCCTTACCCGTTGCGTAACAAATCAAAAAATTGCGCCATCAAGGAGGAATGACATTACGAGGTGATTGAAAGTGGTAGAATTCAATCCCAGGACGCTCATTTCTAAACCGCTTAACCCTCAACAGTATGAGTGCTAGTATTAATTTGCCTGTTTTACACAGTATCAAATTCTTCCAGACACCTACCAGAATCCGGGGGTTTTCGATTCGTGGCCTTCTATATACCCTCAAATACTAATGGGACGCGTTTATGACTGAATCACTACAGATAACTGATTGGCTTCCGGTGTGTTTAGTTAGTTAGGTTTTAACCAGGAGTGAATTTATTTTATCAGGTATGCAGTCACGATGCAGCAGGTGAATCAAAACTAGATTGCTCCAATCTGCTGAACGAGTAGTATTCTGATTTCGAAATTACCAAAAAATGCTTAAGTTAAATGTGAGATAGCTACTGGGATGTTATTTTTTCAATAATAGATCTCTGTCGAAATATCTGGCAAACGACCGTCTTTTCGGTTATCATTTTTACCGGTTCCAAAGACTGGTTTTACACACGAGATAAATGTCTTTTCAGTACTGTACAACGGGTCGGAGAGTTCGCCTAAAAAATCGTGTTCTTGGCTCTGAGAATTTCCTTATTCCAATGTGATCGGTAGCCAAATTACCAGCCGAGACCGAAACCAGCCACCTGCTTCTTATCGTAAGATTTGGCTTTCCTGACAAATAGTTCTTTGGTCTGGAATTGAAAGGCATGACATCAATCCGCGGATTTACACATGCAGGTACCAAAATTCATTATATCACCTTCGTCGGTTTTGTCAAATTCCTACTGCCGACACCAGTAACCATGGCTCATTATCAGCCAAAGCGGGGGCATGGAAACCGCTGGAATGACGTCTAAGGTGCGAATCCTTGGGGGTTCGGAGGTCACACCACGGTTGAAAGTAACGGAAACACAGACACATCGGTCAGAGGAACACGCGGCTGTCGCAAAAACTGGAACTCCACGAGAAAAGTTTTGATGATGATGGTAGTGGTGGTGGTGGTGGTGGTGGTAGTGGCGGGGGGTGGAAACCCTAGGCAACCCCGCAGTATGAAAGAGTCGGACAAATAACATTGTTGAACTAAGGAGGGAGGGGATCTGCTGTCAGCTCCGAGGGTTAGACAGATTTGCGAAATTGTAGTGTTTGCAAGCGACAGTGCAAATTTCAGATCCAACCGCTGTTGATTACTTACGCTGTTGACCACCTTAACGCAACCTTGTCTAGATGCTGCGACAAAAAAATAAGCTTCCTGTGGCATTTTGTGCATATCATCCACTAGTAACAACAGTACCTAGAAACAGCAATGATCTTACGAACTTTTGCACACATGAGCAGATTTATGCAGCCGTTCTGCATCTCATACTTAAATCCTGCTTCACCATTTCGGAAAATGAAATTTCTTAATTTTAGTGCTAATTTTATATAAAGCCTTATTTGGAAATGAACAAAAATCCGTAAAAAATGTCCACGACCTACACGATTGCTTTTTCGACCTTGAAGAAAAAACGCAATATCTGACTGCCTGGGGCATATGAACAGTGGAGTCTTTCCCCGTGCATAACAAACCTTTTCTTCGGTCTTACCGAAGATTCGACCCTGGGCAGCGTAGAGGGTTAAAAACCTGGTTTGGTTTTTCTCGGCTACCGTGGGCCTCGAAATCAGACATTCATTGCACTCTATGAGTTGTCAAATGTGGCACTATCGAATATTTGTGAAGTAAAGTTTTTCCCTGATATTGAAATCGAAATATATTTAAAGTTTGGTTTTATGTGGCATTCGCGATTCTGCCAGAGAATCGAATTTATAGACGAAGTGAACGTCCCTGTACAAGTTGGGCAAGTGTCGGTAATTTGTTTACAAACCGGTTACTTTCTCGAAACCTAATGAGAATCCCATTTTCTTCTGTGGTACCAACTAGTTTTGGTCAACGATCGTTAGATAATGTCTATCACAGGGTTAAAAATGGTAAACAAAATGTGGTAGTGTAATTTGCTTCCAGATTCATGATTATCAGGTTTCTGGTTGTGACCTGTATAAAAGATAACGAACTTTGCATGCGTGGACCGTTTTGTTTATTTCCAGCCTTTCTGCTGAACGCCTCTTAGGTTGAGTGAAAATTAACGGCTTGAAAATCAGCTGGGTAGGCTGTCCTTTGGATGATGAACATTGGTTTTGCCGATGGTATTTTCGCCGATAGAACGAGTACCTTAGCCAAATGACAAATAAAAACGTAATATTTGCAAACTGACATTATTGGTTTTCTAACATGAACAATTTCGCCGATGAGAAGCATCAGCTCGGAACAGTAGACAACTGCTAGCTGGTTACTATACCGGGCATTTCATAATGACTTTTTGGAAAGGAACATTTTATGGAATACGAATAAAATTCGCTCAGTTTCAAAAATTTGGGATGTTTAATCCCGTGATTCTTGCAAAGAGGCATTAAAAGTCACGTCCACCCCAGTACCGGAGGGAAAATGCTATTATAATCGCATGAGTTGTTGTAGTGAATCTTTTTTTCGTTCCCATTGATGTTGGTAATTCACTGGAGAAGGACAACGCGCATACACTGTCTACAAAGCCAGTAATGATGCGGAAAAAATTCAGGCATTCACTTTCGAATTCTCCCGTTTATGCTAGTGCCAGACTTTCTTTTTCAGCAAAACAGGTCGATTGGCCCAACAGATACGTCATATTTATCGAGAAAAAAAAACAAGAGTATGTATACAACTCGCTGGCTATACAACGGGCAATAGGAAATACAGATGGATTGATAGTGTTTGATCACGTTCGCTTTCTTCCCTAAGCAATACTTGCTAAGATAGTCTGACCGATGAATAGCAATATTAAAGTTGACTTATTTTTCGAGAGTTGAATCAACATATCTTGGAAAAAGTGGTTGCCTTTTGTGACACCAAATCGCTCTCCGAACATCATCAAGGAGACCGGAGAAAGAATTAATATGACTACTTACTGACGAACGTTCTCATTCTTCCATGCATCACGATAAAACTTCTACAAAGCACAAGTCACTAATCGCCGAAAGATTCCACATTTTCATCTTAAAACGGTGAAATGGAATAATGGACACTACAGATTCAAGACTAAGGATTTGTTACTAATGTTTCATTCGATTCATTCCTCATCTATGGACTCGATTTCTTGACTCTACTTTGCCACTGGGATATTTCAGTTTCCTGAACCGAATATCGTTCCCGAATTACAAAAGTTTGTAAATAAATGAAGTTCTCTATAATGTGAATATTCTAGAATTAAACATACCTTATTCCAGTTTTAGTTCGATTCAATCTTTTGAATTTAGGCCGAACTGGAACTGGCCGAACTCGGGGATCTGCTCACCTTTGTTGTTCCCCATTCCTGATGGAATGATAAATTAATCTAACTGAACGGCATTTCACTGCTTTCACCTCCTTTCAACGTCTCTTACCAGATCAGGCAGCGACCTTTTACATCACGTGCGCCAGAAACTACAGTTCGGAACCACGTTGCACAAGGACGCTTGCGAGAAAAGTTCGCAATGAAGCTGGTTTATCAATTATACTTTTCAAGTTTGGACGGTTGTAACAGGCTGCAAGCAAATGGCACAAAGAAACAACTTGCAGTTTGTTAGTTCGAAAGATGAATGGAAATTGGGATGCTAAAGTCATAAATCTATTACGAACCCCCGGAGGTTGCATCCGAAAGCGGTATTAAAAATTAGTGGTAAACTGAAGTTGTCAGGAGCAATAAAAGAGGTGCTCCAGAGACATGAAGAATGTCGAACGAAGGTGGACCATTGATCAAACGAAAAGTCCTTAGACGAAGTTCATACAAAAGGGGAGTGAGGAACAGGTAAACAAATCAAAGTGCGATGAAATCTCCACGTGCGCACTGAATTTGTGATTTTCACGATTGGGGAACTTGTTGGAGGATGGAGAATGCAGTGCAAAATGTGAAATCAAATTTGCGTAATCCAAACAAAATAAAAGACGATGTCAAGGTCAGGAAATGAGAATGAAATTCGGGGAAACCGGTGGACGGGAATATTACGGTGTTTTAAATCGTGGACTTTTTCGACGGTAAAGTGGATAGCTCACTGCGGTGGCTACTGAAACAATAATTACCACGGAGACTTTATTTTCACAGCTGACACCAAAAAAAATACCACCAAGTTTTGAATATCAAAACATCATACTGTAACAGTTTTCCCGCATTAAGTGTGCAATTTTAGCAATGATCATTCAGACGAAACGGAATCAAGGGACACTACTGCTTTAGCCAGCCAAAATTATCTCGATGTTGTTAATTCACTGTGAATATCCGAAACTTCAAAGGTCTATTTTATTCAACCAGGTTTCCCGTTGAAACAATATTCACAGTGGATTGGAAGCCTCCGCAACATCCACTCGTTAGGCTGCAAGCAGCTGAGATATTATTGACACTGGGCACGGATCACAGTTGAAATTTCAGATCTGTTGGGATGTTGATGTTGTCTGCGAATTTAGCAGCTCTTTCATCCTTAGGTAAGTTCTACTAAACAATTTCAGTTTGCGGAGAAAAGATGAAGGTTGAGTCAAGGGGATACAGGATCGAATATTCCGGGCAACAAAATTTGGCGCATAGTAGTTTGTAAGTGAACAAATTTCTGTACTTTCACTTCACTTTCAAAAGAAATAAGTTGGGTTAACAAAACTTGGTGCGAATAACATACGGGGATTACTCGGTGAGAATAAGCCCCTAGTACAAAAGAGAGACGCATTAGTGATAATGCTTTTGCTCGTTGATGTATTAGTTGCAATGTTTGTGCATGTGGTGGCAAGGGTTGCGCAGCACGCCGCACAAATGGAAATACACAAAATACCAATAGTTAGGGTACAATCCAGCGGGTGAAAATCAGAAATGATCTAGCCTGTCATGTCAAGTGTCGTGGTATTGCAAGCCAGAGTTTCGTTGCGCTAATTTGTAAATTGGCTAACTGGAAGTCCACCCTTAGACTGCCCCGACTAAATATGAAATCACATATTTGGACAAATTCACCTTAGGAAGGATTGGATTAGTCAGATAAAATATGGATGGGCAAGGGATTTGGGGTGTTACATGCAAAATCTGAATACAAAAGAACGTGTTGTGTTAATTGTTTTGTCTAGGGTTTGCATTAGGACGGAAGGTGGGCCAGGGGAGCTGAATTGCAACCACAAGTTGTTTTTGAGAGCACAGTGAAGGATTGTGAAGACGGATCACCACAGCTTCCATGGTGCTCAAGAGGCGGCACTTTGCCAACCTAAATAGTTGACTTCTGACCTTATACAGATTCCGGAAAGCTTGAGTCACATTCGCGGTGTGGTTAGTCTGTGCCAGATGTGAAACAACTGCGCTATTAAGTGACTTAATTGTTCCAGTGCCCAAACATGCAGAGTGCTGCTCACGGATGCATTCAGACAAGCGCCTGGTCGTGCGGCCGATGTACGTTTTTCCACAAGATCATGTGAACGAATGGATACAAAACGAGGCTGCAGAATCAGAGACTTTGTCTTTCAACCCTAATGACACTGCGGGGCGGGATTTGAACAGGATACAAAGCTTGGCTGCGTAGAATGTCTTACTGATAGCGCTAGTCAGTCTTCGTCGTGCTATCTCTGCTAGCGTGTCACCTTTGAAAGGCAGAGATATGTATACTGGCTTTCTCTCCACCGTCGCCCTCCTAGGAACTTCCTGTTTTGTCTCTAATATCTTATCGATTAATCTAATTGGGAAACCACTTTCGATGAATACTCTTCTTACCGTCAGCAGTTCAGCTTCAATGGTATCTTCTGTGCATATTCTTTTTGTTCTGGAAATCAAATTTCTAATCAGGTTACTCTTCACATTAAGAGCCACAACGCAGTGAAAGTTGATCTATTGCCAATCCCACGTGGCTTTCCCGTGTACTGATAACCGCAATGAGCTGTCTTCTCGACGACTCAGTTTGCATTTAAGAATGCTATTTAATTGTTCGACTCCATCTCTGTTGCGAATTTCACATTTGTGTGAGTCCTAGGCAACAAAACTATTAACACAATACGTTCTTGTGCATTTAGGTTACGCAAGTAACACCACAAATCCCTTCCCCACCCATATTTTTATCTGACTAACTATGAAATATTTTATCAAATGTTCGCGATCAAAATATTTGGCATTCACATACAAACGAAAAAACATTTTTTAGTTCTGTCCTGTCCCGGGGTAAACTACGCACTTGGGGTGACGTTTGGTGAAACACTGATTGTCTTTATCCCAACTGTTTAAGATAGTGACCACATTTGGTTTGGTCACTTGTCAAAGAACGGTAGTGATTGAAGGAGGGAAGCAATATTGATCATTGAATTTGGATGGTGTCAATGTTTCTACCGTTCTTGATGGTGGGGACAACTACTTCGTTGGATATGATAATCAACAGTATTGGCAAATGATTGGTTTCGTGTTCACTTTTCTCTGGAAAATTCAACTTCTTGCCATTGTAAAATTTTGCATGGAACACGCAATGAGGCAGGTTTGACAGTATTTTATTAAATAGAATGCGGTACAAATTTTCACATATCAGTTGAAAGGAGGAAATTTTGGGAACAGAAGTAAACTGCTCCTTGTCAAATGCACTAAAACATGATAAATGATTGAAAGTAGAGAGGGACAGGAAAAAACGAAAAACTCAAGTGTAGACCACATTTTTCACAGCTGCATTTAAGCGACATACCGGTACACGCACGAGGTGGTAGATATCTTGCACTGTCCTGTAGTTCCACACAGTGTCTTCACTTCTCGATCGAGCATCGCAACCATTTTTACTTCTGTTGGAGTGTGATAGAAAGCGTAACTAGGAAATTGCCACTCATAACCCTGGAATAAAACGAAAGTACGGGAAAAATTGAAAATGACAGTGCGACAGCATTTTCTTAGCACACTGAGTGTTGCGAAATAAAGGGAAGTATCATAATCCTAACTTAGCTACCGGGTATGCCTTTTACTGCCATTTTGCACCTTAGACCACCTGAGTCGTTTTGGTTTACCAGGAAGTTCACATAAATGTCAACAGACGAACATGAATTAGCAAAGTTAAGGTTTCATGGATAGGTTTATTCGCCTTGACAACGGTAACAAGATGCAAAACAGGCAAAGCCGAGTTCACGGTCACTAAAACCAGGTGATATATAGGATGGAAATCGAAGCACATGCTCATGCGACTGTTCTTCAAATGTGTGAGATTCGAACTCACAACTCCAGTCGATTAAGAAGCCGAACAAGAAGCAATATTGACATGAAGGTGTCTCTAAAAACGACGAGGTATTCTATAACCTTGTGAATAATATATTGGAAATGTTTGTCGAGCCTCTGAATCTAGTTACTTGTTCTTGGAGCATGGTTCTCAAGCTTTTTAAATAAATTTCCATAGCGGTTCCTTTAAGTGGAGATAGCGCGCAAATCCCAGGATGTTGGAAAATTTGTCTCGGGTCTAGTATCTTTCATTCTGTCTATCAGTTTGATATAAAGATCAGGTTATACGACTGCATATTTTTCACATCAAATGTGCCACAGATTTCAAGCGGATGGAAACCTAATAATTTTATCTGGCATAGTTTCACCTTCAGTGGAAAATGGAAGTTGATGTGTATCCATACCCATCAGATGTGTTTGGTTTTGTTATGCTAACCGACGTACTCTGTCCTCCTATATCTGATGCACACTAACTAGATTTGCTAACTCCGTTGTAAATTTGGACCTTCAAAAGTGAACCGGGGAGTGGACTCAGCCAGTCTAGTAGTTTTTTTCACATGGCTATCATCAGACAGTGAGGAAGTATACAAAAACCAGGAGTATTTATTGATGTTTTGAGGGAAGAATGTGTCATGTGATGTGTTATTTATACCGCTCGAGATAAAGAAAACAACGTGACTGGTAAACCTTACAATAGGGCAAAGTTTCGATTACTGCACGTAACCCATTTCAAAATAGAATTATGAACCTATTCGGAAAAAGTTACTCGCGGCAGTCAAACAGACGGCTGGTTGCAAATATTTTCCAGGACGACGTTTTCATATTTCGAAGATTTTAAGGAAATGACACTGCAGTCTAATGAGAAAGACAATCTAGTGACGAGTAAGCAAAAGCAGATTTAATTTAGGAAAAGAGGACCAATTTACGAACAGGGAACGAAATTGTTCCAAAAGGAAATAACGTTAACAGAAAAATCAATTTGACAGATTACTGAACAAAATTGCTCGATATGTGCAATTTTATGAACATTAAGTACTAAACAGTCTGGCACTTGAATTCTGGTACAAGTGACGAAAATGGTTTGGCAAGTTTTCCATTTGTTGAATGAAGCAGAAATTGTCAAACTAAAAGGCTACTCCTGTAACCTAAACCAGTTTCTCAGTGGGCATCATAATGAATATTTGAGGATTTACCTCATGGATTTTTGACCACAATAACCGTTTTGGGACACCGCAGCATTTAATATGAGTAATAAGCATTTTCGTTATGAAATAAATACTTCAGAGTTGCTTGAAAATCACAGTATTATTTGGTTTGGTAACTACAGGCAGGTTTAAAACACAATCGACTCAACTGATGGTACACCGAGTGAAATAATTATTAGTTTTACTAACACTTCTGCTGTCGATTGGACGAAAAAGATCGAGATTAACTAGTTCGCAATTGCTCAATTTTTGGATAACTTTTGCGTGGTTTTTCCACCATTGAGCAGAGAATTGGGATTTAACTGATTGTGTTTGGCAAACAGTCAGAATCGATAAAAATGATTTCCATGGAATATTCCGCTGTCTCCACTTGGCCAGATGTTATATAATCGGAAGCAAACAGATAGCGAAAAAACCACAGAAAACCGCTAACTGAAATTTTCTGTTTTGGGGATAGGACAAAGTTAACTAGCTGCTGGAACGGATTCACTAGGAAACTATATGATCGATAAGAGTTATGAGGGTTTATTTTGCAATATGTTGGACCTAAACTGCAAAACATATCCGAGATCACAAAAGATTGCTAAGAAGTAGTAAACGCTTGTTGTTTTATTCCATTAAAAAAACAAACGAGATTGTGTTGTCACTAAGACTATCGAATCGGCTGTGAATGATTTTCTTACCAGGAGAAATAGAATGCTTTCTGAACGTTTACTTCCGATTTAGATATTTGATCAGCCCTGCAGACGCTTTGTTGAATGATATAAAAGAATGAACCATATATTTGTGATCTTTCTAAAAACGGAAGGGTATGCCTTTTTTAATTATCGGTATCTTGTTTCCTTTCTTTTGATTAGTGTAGAAAAGAAGCATGAAAACATCAAACACATAATACAAATTCACTTGCTAGTCCAGCAAAAGATGGTTTCAAATAGAACGGGGTTTACATGCTTGGACTTATAAAATCCATCGTTGTGCTTGAAAGTCTTTTTAGCTATTTTGCATCCATTCAGAACAAGATGAAACATGAGTGGCTTTCTACTTCCACGTGAGGCACAAAGTCGACCTTCAGAATACAAATCAATAATAAGTGCTTACGGATTGGCTCTAACGTGCATTAATTTGATTTAATTTCATGAGAGTGTTTCATTTCCCCAACAGATAGCGAGCGAAATTTTGAGTCAAAATAAATGCTGCTGGAGCAAAGTGGTGAATACCTCTGCTTTTGTTCCTATTTAACCTGGCAAATAGTGTTTGTTTTTTGAAGTGTAATTGATAACTGAGTGATGCAATGTGTTGTTGTTTGTTTCGAGCACGGTGTGCAAGGAAACAAAAAGGTAGTCGTTTAGCTGGCTGGAGGTACTGAAGGATATGGCATCGGATCGCAAACAGTGGGGATCGAGTTGTCACTCTCGAATAAGTTGATGAGGAATAGCGTATGTGCACTCTGACAGTATTCCATGCCATGGATATAACGGAGTATTTTCTCCCCATTTATGCTGGCCTACTTCCTGTCTTTCTTGCGTATTAATTCCTTCTGTAGCAACGCGCAGCTTTGGGATATGGCCAGGAGTCACTCGGGTTTGTTCTGTTGTTTAACACTGAAAGCTGATGATAATGATGATGACTACTTGAAGCCAAAACATTCAAAATTCATCGTAAATTCTCATTAGTAAGAGTGGTGTTTAGATTTTAAACGTTTAGTCACAAACTGGGATGGGATAGACGGTGAGTAAGCACAGGCTTTGGCGAAGTTCAAATATGACAACAAAGTATCAAACCAGATCAAAGGATCCACAGCCTACAAGCAATTACAATAAGCTAATTACAATCAAATCGAGAACCTTTTGAGTCCTATTTTGTTCACAGTGGCCAATTTTCTCAACAACTTCTGCTGTTCAAGTTTTTCGGTTTTGATCAAATTTATTCCAACTGAAAAACATTAGCTCTGGTGATGCACCGAAAAGTGCTCCGGAAACCGTCAGAAATGTCTTTATCACGATTCTTCCCATGGACTAAACGTGGTTCTGGCTTATTGCTTCAAAGCATCCGCATAATTTTCTGTTTGTTTTATCACTTCAGTTGGTCCATTTTCATCCTTCATGTAAGAATCATGGGACACAAGCGAAAGTAGCCACAGGCGCCCTGGAGCTGTCCAAGAAAGCGCGCGTAATTTTTTTCATTTCACTCTATTTTATTTTTAATCTACCATGAAATATTGATCACCCTGTGAAATGAAATCTTTCAGGGCAGATGAAGCAGAATTTTTCAGATATGATAATTGAAGATGCACGTAGACTGAGGAAGGTCCGGTTTGTTTCAAGTGTGCGTCAAAATTTTGCATGATCGTGTTATTTATTTTTAGGTTCTGGGACAATTTAATGTTTATGGTTTATGGACATAGGAGTTAATGAATTTTGTTCATGTCCGGCAAAATTAATCTAACCTGTGCTTTCCATCGGTTATCACAATTACGTCGCCCACTAAACTCGTTTTATTTAGGTAGCAGCACATCTGGCATGCTGGTGTAAATCAAGGAAATTCAATTATGGGAGGCAAGATAAAATGGAAAAATCATCAATAAACGAACCTTGTTTCGATCGTTCATTCAAGTCGCGAAGAAGTGCACACGGGTATTTGTTTCCTCGCTAAGAACTTCTCGGCACATAAGAAAGCTAAAGTTGCCCAGGGCAACGCGCTGTCAAAATATGTTCCCACTGGGTAAAATAAGAAAAACAATCCAGCGCCAGAGAGAATGAAAAACTATTTTAAAGGACGAAAATCGATTTGAACAACTGTGAAATATTTATCAGGCATGATAGTTCCAACCACATCAACCGATCTGAAAATACTGACTTTGACTAAATCTAAAAACAAATCGTGCAAACTAAGTACCATGACGGCACGTGACTCAGTATTAGTGGCTCCGCACGAAACAGGCTATTTACTATCTAGTAATTTCGGAATAAACGAACAATCTGTGCTGATATATGGGAAAGTTTTAACTGCTGAGAACAGAATGGAATCAATTTCGGCGATTACCTCAAAGTAGATGATAACAGTAACCTGTTAATCATCGGAGAAAACCGTCAAATTTCTCGAATCAGTCGTTGGTCATCATGTTCTTCTCATGTGACTTGGTAAGATTTTGACGCCATCAGAAACAGTGTTGAATTCCATTTCGCCAAATCGATTATCATTGTGGCCTCTAATAGCGCACCGTGCAGTGGCACAGATTGGAATGTTAGCACAATGCGGTTTTCCAAGTTGATATTCGCCGCTCAGGAAAAGAAACAATTTTTCCCAAGTATCGGGCTGGTGTTCGTTGACAGCGAGCTTGATTGTTTCACTTTTCTTGTTGAGTATTCCAAGCCAAATAAATTAGTCGGGGAGAGCGAATGGTACTAGAGACAGGCCATGATGCCAATCCTAATCAGTTTCTCTACCGGCTCCAGGTGACGTGAATTCGCGCGCCGTCAGCGGACAAGCTCTGATCTCGTGTCCTCTGACAAGACCCAAATCCTCGGGCTGTTTTACTGGTATGCGTTGAAAAGGGGCCAACATACTGAAAAGCGGACCCAGATGCTCAGGCTTACCCTATTGCGATGGCAGTCTCCGTCTATTCCTATCAAATATCCTGCACTAGGTGAATTAAACTTGTTGGCGTTATCATCAGGTGAAATGGGTTTGGGGTTAGATTCTAATGCCCAGTTTGTGAAGCAACAGAACCTAGTAACATAAAATGTAGACTCTGCGAATAATTGGTAAAGGTTATTTATTCATTAACGAACCATGTGGATTATTTCTATGAATCATTATACGATCAGACATTTGCTTTCCTCTTCGATACCGAAATGGCAAGATACAGAAAACCATTAGGCAACAAACATTTGGAATGCGGCTTCATGGTAATGGTTGCGAACCGCGGGAGGACAAGACAATCAATCTCCAGTAAGCGATACAAATTATGAAACGTTTTATTTATTCACGGCAAAAGTTCAGGTCAGGTTACTGTCATCACCAACTCACTTGCTGTAAATGTCGCACCCCGCATATGGCCGAAGGTCAAAGATTTGTGAATAGATCAATTTTATGAAAATTGCGGGGTGAATCCGTAGTAAGGATTTTCCAGATCAAGCCACATCGGTTCTCCAGGCCAAACTTTCGGGTCTTGGTAGCTGTTGAACACTGTAATAACCGGTTCCAATAAATGATCAAAAGTAAGTTTCTTATTAATATTCAGCTTTTTCTGCCCAGCTGATTCAAACTTTTGGTAAAAATGCTGAACTGAAGTCTTTAGACAATCCATTTTTGACGATGATGGCGAAATTTATTAAGCCCCGCGTTTTTCATAACTTTCACAGCCAGAAAGAGTCATGAAAGCCGAAGAACGCTGTGTGTTGCGTTTACTCGTCTCAAACTCATTTAGTCATAAGCGAATGAACAGGAGTCGTTATCAGATGAGGAGAGGGTACTGAGCGAATGTTAGCCGTCGGTATCTTCAAACTAGCTTTGAGGTGAATCACATCAATCCTTATCAAGGACTAATTCGATTGGAGATCTGTGTTATTTCTAGAACCCCAGAATAAACTAGCAAATTCATCGCCCGCCGATCACTGGCTACCGAACATGCAAACCATTTCTCAAAATGAATTTGGTTAGTACCGTTTTGGCTGTGCGGATTAATGTATACGAAAGTTCCTACTGAAATTGATGTGAATGTTTATACTAGTTTGTTTATTAATAAGTTATCTCTAGCACTGTGCCAACGTCATTTAACTCGTACATTCTGCTTTGACAACTCGATCGTGTCTGTAGATAGTCGTGATTTTCCTTTCCCAGGACGACGGCTATCCACCGATTGTCTCGATGGTGCAGAACTAGTTAAAAATGTCATTAGGCTCGAGTGCACCTCCAGTGCGATTTTGATGGCTCAAGGTCACCTAATGCAACAGGATCACAGAGTGTGCGATGGTCACATGATATGCAGACGAGCTTTGTCTGGTAAGTACTACGAACCGGAGATATTTCTGGTATTGTTATTCTTTTTATTATGTTGGTCATTACGTAAGTGTTCAAAAATCGACGAAATCTCACACAGTAGTATGAATAGTATTACCAATAAATCTAGCTGTCTTGCTAAGAGATAGTTGTGATAGATTAAGACTGTTATACAGAATAAAAACAAAAAATAGGTAGCAGATAAACTGAGAAGAAAATTCCGTGTTTGGCAAATAAGATCAATTGTTTAAATCAACCCTTTTTCTTTTATCGTACAAGCTTCGTACCGGAAAGATAATAAGATAAAGTCTGCGAATCATCTTGAAAACTTCAACTCTGATTTGAGCTTTGGATGATGAGGCGAGCTAAGATCACAACAGTGATGATCTTCATACTATGTGCTAGATCAGATCAGTTCGTTCTACTTGAATCTTTTGGAAAATAGCTTTGTTGCCCGGTCTAAAAAGCTTGTCAAATGCAAGTTATTAATGAACTGGGTTAGTATTAGTGATGGACTGTAACATGTATCAACTGATGGCAGTAGAGTTAGTGTAGAAGACAATTCAGTTGACGAGCTGACGATAGTATTAAGGTATGCTTAATTTACCAACTGCTCCCGTGTAACGGAGAATAGCGAGTACATACAAAACTGATTTAATAAGTACGTAAATCTCTTCGTACGTGACATTTTGTAGAAAAGGCAGAAGTGCTTTTAAATCTCAACAACCGCCGATAGCACTCCTAAATACCAACAAGTTGGCCAACATCATCTAAAATATACATAAGAAGTACTGTAATACTCTGTTAGTGAGGAAATCAGCTGACCGAAAATAACCCTGTTCTCCAATTCTACGTCGCTGTGTTGTTGCAATAAGCAAGGAATCGCAAGCAGTTGCAAAAGGCAGATACGTCGTACTTGATATGCATGGGCCCAAGCGGATATCAGCGGGTCCATGCAGGTGGCGGAGATAAGCGTACGTGCAATTGGTATCACGAGACATATCAGAATGCGTCGCACGGTCATTGGGCATGTGACAGGTTGGAGCGCACCGGAGCATCTGTTCAATTATACCTGTGGGTGCTGGAATGTTCGTTTACTTCCTGACCTAAAGGTAAACCATGCTTGCCGGTACAACCCGACAAAACCCATCAAAGGCCACACTTCTTTTGCCACTCCGAATGAATGAGCCCAATTTTTCTCTTATGACAAAATGTAACCTATTAAATTTGCACAAAATCCAGAAATCACCAAGCCCGTGTATTTATGCTAAACTTAAATGGTCACAAAAAATGACTATTGTTAAGCAAACTTTAGATTCATCCCCTTGTTTGAATGGCAGACTTTTCCATTTGGGTGCATGAATTTGAATGACACCTAAGTAAATACCGTTTTTCTCTTGCCCCAGTTGTTTTAATTATGCCTGCAAAATGATAGTGGTCAGCTAAAAAGAGAAGCTTTTCTTACTCTGAATCGACCATATATGTGGATGAACAAAATACTGCTTTGTCATAAATTATACAACGTCGAAAAATGTGAAAAATGAGTGCAACGGTCGACAGAGGCTTTTGACACGTGGTAAATTCTGTTTTGTCCGTCCAGTGAAACCTGGTCCAAAACCTACCAAGCGGAGGACAGATGTTGAGGCCAATACGACCTGCGGTGCCATGCTACGTACAGTACACAGATGCACTGTACTGAATCTCGGATATGACCAAACACCGTTAACGAAGAGCAAGATTCTGGGCGGAAAAGTGGTCCCGAGTGGAAGCAACATGCTTATCAAACTGTGCGCAACATCAATGAAACTGCACGCCGCCAGTGTCGATTTCAATGCATTTGAGTCATAGGGACGAAATATTAGACCAAACAGAATATCAGGCACGTGTCAGACCATGAAATTACTTGTTCTTGTTTTACTTTCTCCTTTTCGCAGGATTTTATTTCTGATAAATCATTGCATCGTCAATATAATTCGACAAGGTTAAGTCAATCTCGAGAAATACTGTTGCCAGATATGACTACTTAGACAAATTGATCTCCGAAGCTGATAGAATTCATCGAGTAAAAATGCATCAGCTGGCAGGAGTAAGAAGTATGCTGCAGAAAACATCTCTGAAAGAGTCTCAGTTGAAACTATGCTGGAAGACAGTTCCATTCATTATCTGACTTAAAACACTTCGCAATTGTCCGCGACTGTTAACCGCATGATATAGGCCAACCAAAAGTCGTTTTTAAGCAAACACGAATACAACCAATGGCCGGTTAAAATGCCGTGGAGCGACAAGCAGATTAAGGTGGCCTAACTGTTATGGTTGCCAAAGCAGTCCAAAGTTGACAATCGATCCCAGGAGGTTAGGTGGTGGGGCTTGACTACTTGACTGAGAAATAACATCGATCTGATCCGCCATCTAGTATTGACAGAGCTGCCGCTGATAGGATGAAACAATGCTCATGAAATGATCCTTTTGCGCGGCCACCGATGATGTGATAGTTTTCAAATCGTTCAGAATGCCCATAACTTGTGTCGGATTGAATGGGATAGACAGTAATATTACTTTTACACATGGTCAACACGACCAAATAAGAAGCTACTGGAAACATCCAATGTTTTTGCCTACCACAGCTAAGCCCTAGTCTCTTCTGTGACTCTTTTTAACATCGAATATGTGGTAACCGCTCCATCATCAGCATGCGCCTCCAGACCAGCGTTTGGTTTAACTAAATAATGTGTTATCAAATCCGTGAATGGGCTCATCTTACAATTAGCAAAGCCAGTTTAGTCTCCAGTCCGGCCACAGTTCACAATCCTTCAGTTCTGCATTTCTGCAAAAAACCTTTCTTATCTCATCTTCATTCTTCACCAAAACCAAATAATTCGTGTACTTAAAACGGACCTTGCGCAATAATCCACCTTATATTTTGTCCTATTTAGACATTCCGCCGTTCTTCTTAAATTGTATTTGACTTCGCAATATCATTCTGAAAATTCATCCTTCTTTGTTATATTGTTACTAATGGCGATTTTGAGTAAACAAGGCTGCGCTTAATTTTGAATTTAAAAACGAGAACAACAAGAAGAGAATAACCCTGCTAGCTGTTAAAGGTTGCTGAAATATCCCACTATGTTAGACCCCCAATTGTAGACAATCCAGATCAGTGGCGTACAATGGGGTAGAAGCCTCTCTTTACTACGGGGAGCATGAAACGGGAAGAAAATCGCGTCGAAGCACGGGAACTTAATGTGCGGATCTTTTAAACATGGGGATTTTGCAAAAAACGAAATTTGCACTGCTATTCTTCTGGTGATAGGAAATGTATGCGCCTCACTGATAAGTGACAGAGTCAAACAAGGAATTCTGATGCCTTCTTTAGGCATGGAAATAAAGGTAACGGATGTACAGAAAAGTGCTGTAAGAGCAAAGTTCATTGATCAGTCCTGATTTAATCAATGGAACATTGACTACCTGGTTTATAACGTATTGCTGTTACTGGCTTGTTTTGCAGAGTAAAGTTCCCGATTAGGCCCCATCTATGTGTTCCCCTTGGCAAACTTTTCTTTTCAATTACAGGGATCTACTGCGATTTTTCCAAACCTGACAGGATTTATTCTCTCCCACGTTACCACAGACTGTGAGAAATTTTATCTACTTCTGGTTGATGAAGAGGAGTTCTCCATGGGAAAGACTTGACACTTTAGTTTGTCCAGACGAACTGCGCATCTTCGAGAGCCGAACACCCGATCGTTTTTTTCACTCACTGTTGGAGAAATGAAGGCACTTTTGCGATCATTCAAAACAAATCCGTCAAGAAATTTTCTATCTCCAGATTTTCTATAGGGGTTTGTTTGTATGACATTGTACAAATCCATCAAATAGTCGCACAATTACAACAGAAATCCTCCAGGTCAGATCTTTAGAGTGTTTCCTGGTTTAAGACCCTGATTTTCGGGTCACATTGCTAACGGACTGTGAAAGAAATCTAACTTTCAGGGTTTAAAATGATTCAAGAAACGTATTTACCTAAGCACGCTGTCAAAGGACGTTTCGCTTACGTATGTAGGTCAATCCAGGTGGCAATATAAGAAGCCATATAGTACCGGAAAAGCTTGCCATGGAAACAGGTCCAGTTTTGATTTCTTAGAATATTCATTTACCATGGAATCTGTTCCCCGAAAACTATATCTTGGCAAACTAGCAAAGTTAGTTTCCCTGAGCCACTTTTGCAGTGTTGTCCGATTAATTTACTGATAGAACTGGGTTCGCAAGGATGGACTAGAAATACCCATATCATTAGCAAAAATATCAGCAGTTCTTCAAGGATGTGCTCCTAATTTTAATATGGAACAACAATCTATCAACAAAGTCCCCGGTCAGTTATTGAAGTACGCGGTCGTTGGTGAACACCGTCAAGCTATTCTTGAGACTGAAAATTTCTTAACTTTTCCATCAACTTGTCCAACATCTACGATTTTTCATTCTTTTTGTTTTAATCTTAATTTTTCGACATTTTTTGCGTGTCTGTTCATTTTCTCCAGATCTGTTTACGTATTTTATCCATCGTCATTTGGCATAGAACCATAAATTCGGATAGATCCTGACAAATATTCAGTAACTGCTGTCGATGGAATTTCGAGGTGGTCATCGCCTAATTCCAGCTGAATATAAAACTTAGAAAATCCTCGTAACACATGGCTGAAGTACTTCAAAGTGAAACGACGCAAAATTTTCCTGCTGTCTATCACCGTGTTTTCTGAGCACTTGTTTATTGATTATCTGTCATTTTCTGCTTTATAAGAAAAGGAATTTTATTATCTTTCACCGAAGTTTGTCTGCTATCCGTAATGAGTCTTTTATACTATTGAATGTGCTATCTAATGAACTGTGTAATGTGCATCCCTGCATGTGGAAATTCAGTACAGGCTCTTTCGCGTCTTTCTCACACTGAACACAGCAATTTTTCGAAATGTCCTTCTCACGCGTCCACACGTTTCACCCTAAATTTGTATGCACTCTCGTGTAAATATCTACAGAAACTCAGTCACTTCTTACCTAACTCGAATTCTAACCAGTCGGCAACGTGTCCTTACTGGCACTCTCAGCGATCAAATTAAAATGAACACAGTTTCCTGAAAGATATTTTGCCGTCTTTATTAGGACGACCTGGTGAATGAAGTCATTTGCAAATCAAATGCGAACTAGTGCACCTAAAAGTCTCTACAAATACAAATTTACCTGTTCCAACACTGAACTGATGTGCAAGGATAAAAAAGCTAGCGATTTTCCGTGGGATTCTGGTCATTGAACTTGCCGTTTGCACCGTAGATTTCATCAGAAACTGAGTTGACTGCAATTTCACCTCAACTGGTGACTGGCGATGAGATGTATGCAATCCAAAAGCCGAGAGCAGTAAACAGAACCATTTTCTTAACTTACTCTATCCGCGCAACTCACATCAGCAGATGGGCTTCAGGTTAACAAATTCAGCGAAACAGCAAATAACATGTTTCATTCAACAAACCCTTGACCACTGCTTTTGGTCATTGCCATTCTATAATCGGTTTTCTCAAATGGATTCTCTATTCAGGTTAGTGTTTGGGTTCTCGAGCCCAAGAAAACAAAAGTTGCTCAATAATAACTAAGGTTTTGTCGCCTTTCTTTACCCATGGCATACACAAGTTATCGACATTCTGGCAAACTGATTTACGAGTACAGTCAATTAGCTGTGGGAAAATTTCACTGTCGTGCCTCAAGCGTTTCATCAAACAAGTTGAAAGGGAACAGTTAACAATGAGCCCTATGGGCAAGATTCTCCATCTGAATGACATCCCAGTCATCCCTCCTTGACCCGATACTTTTCAATGTATTTCGGTTGGCACGAGGGTTAGATTGTACATAGAATGGATAATCCGATTCCATGTTGCGAATCCAAAGGTCAGCGCCGAGAATCTGAAACGACTAGGTCTTCTTACTCCCAGTCTATTACGTGCGCGGTTCTCAAATGCGAACGGAATAAGCGATCACACAGAGTTATACGAGCACTATTTCGGGCATGTTCTGGTCTTAACCAATGGATTGGCTTCCTTCAGAAAAAACAGTACAGTTGGACGTGATTCAAAATACTTTTCAATTCATCTTGTATCGATCTTGTGGTGACACAAGAAGCCAGATTTTATGTGGAACGAAAATCCATTTGTCCTGAATGGTGTTCGACTCCTTGCAGCCCCTAAAGTCTCTGAGAAATAATTTTTTTAGGTTGAGATGTTCTCTTCGAGGAAGCCAGTGTATTTGCTGAAATCAGATTATTAGTCGCATGTCGTCGAACCATTGGTTGCACGGCGTCGAATGTTTGGTTTTTTAGTTGGTACCTGAGGGCTGCATTAGTCATAAGTGGATGACAAAACATCTTGTAAACCAGTTTGTTTCCGACTAGAACCGTTTGCTAATAGATGTTCCACATTTAAGTAGATTTTCCATTCTGCTGTATCCAAATAAGTTAAAAGTGATACTGATAACCAAAAAGTATTTCCACTTATTTTTACCGCCTATCAGTAATCTCTCAGTGCAAACACTCTTGATCCTTGCTGATACGATTTAGGCCCTTGCAAGAGCTTCAGTTCATTATAACTGTCTGTCAGAGCCATAATTCACTGTGAACCACTTATTCCAGTTTTTCTACACCTCTGACCCGGTATGTCACTGTCCAGTGGAATGCAGAATGATTAATTTAGAGCATAATACTCCATTTATTAAGTTCCCAAAGACCTACATTTATCGTAATGGTTTTCATGCCAGTTTGCTGTTCAATAACTCATGCAAAACCATCTCGGATGTATTATTGAAGACGTACCTTGCATCGTGAGTGATTTCCGATGGAATTTCACTTGAAACACAATCCGATCAGTAGGCAACATATACAGATAACAATTTCCAGTTATTTTGGTATACATGAGTGCATGGTAAACCATTCCCCATAAGCAAATTTATCCTTGGTAGGAAAAGCACCACGTGTTGTGAATTTCTCCCCCTTTTTATTTACCATTAGAAAATGGTATAGTTGGCCACGTGTTTTTATCAAAATTTTCTGTTTTTGGCTGTCATGCCTCGGGCATAAGCTTAACTATATTGACTCGGAGAATTGTATTTCCTGGACCAGTAGCTAACCTGTTCTCTCTACAACATCGAATCTTTGCGCATTCAGTTGTCTGTCAAGTGAACTACGGCTTGACAGTGCCCTGGGGCTCAAGTCCAAATGGAAGCTCACCTGATCAAATGCTGCAGTTCCCTGATCTTTGGACAAATGCGAATACAAATTTGTGAGAGTGGAAACCACATCAAGAATGCAGTGAAATTTGCGAGTGATGGATTTTATGCACCGTAACCCAAGACTAAAATCCCACGTGATCCACATCGACAATAAAATGGTTGTCAAAAACAGACAGATATTCCATCAATAAATGGTGCCTCGAAAACGCATTTATTTTGTCAATACTGTGCAAAAACTTATCAATCATAGTCAGGAAATACTTATCAGCATAAAATTTGTTTCCCTCTGAGCGATAGCTTGGGCCCTGAAGAAAATGAGGGAAGCAACCGGGGTAAATTCTATCAATTGTACTAAAAGTTATTTGTGCACATATATTTCGATGGAACCGTGTGAAGAATGCCAAAGACCGATTGGTTACATCCGTCATCAGCCTGAATGCGAGAGTCTAGGAAATGAAATTCGTGGGCAAGACTATAAACGGGGCCTGTAGGGTCGGTGCGATTTCCTTATTTTACCACGCCAAACAGCAAAATATTGCAGTGTGATGACAAACAGAATGCGGATCAGTACAGAAACGGGAAACTTAGCGATAGATCCTTACATCAAGTATTTTCTTTTAAGTGTGTAGGTGAAGTGGGCTAAGACCAAACAAAAACTGTCTACCGGAATATGTTTGCCAGGAATTTGTTAAATTGCTGTAACCCAACACAACACGGTGTCATCCACCACAAAATACTCAGCAACTACTGAGCACCAAACCATCGATTTTCCTTTCACAGTCCACTTTGCGCAATCGAAATGTGAAACTCGTTGCTTCAAATAAAACTGTAAAATTTAAATAACTAAACTGGTTTATGAGCTTCAGTACACTGTGAAAGCGCGTTATCTGTTTAAGAAAGATAATCACGACTGTTTATTGTGCGATATATTCGGCTTATTCAAGTTTAGTTCAGTTCCAGTGGTCAAAGTTCCTAGTTAGTCTGTTAGTAGACTACGCTGGTTGGGTCACGTGTTGCGTATGACGAACACTCGTCTACCATACCGTGCCTTATTTTGTGTTCCTCCTAAGGAATGGAAGAAGCCATGTGGAGGCCAACAGATGACGTGGCAACGTGCGATGAGAAAATGTACAGCGAAGTTAGATAAAGTAGGTGTCTCACGCCTTCGTGGTTGGGGTCCGAAAGACTCGTCGACTTGCTGGCTGGAGACACTGAAGGATATGGCAGTGGACCGTGAACAGTGGCGATCGTGCTGTCATTTTCTATCGAATCAGAATGATTGAAAACACGTGCGTTTGTACAGTTAGACTGTGTTTCGTGTGTTAGCTGCAGCAGCATCTTATCTTTTCCCGCCTGTGGAGGTCCACTCACTGTTCCCCTTTGATATTCACTCTTTTTATATAAACGTGTGACTCTGGGGAACGGCAGCGGTCAGTGAGGCTTGCCTTGCTGTTTAACGCTGAACGATGATGATGATGATGAGTCTGCTATTGGGAAATATCAGCGTCACTGATAGACCTCCCAAATATATGCACTGATGGGACATTTCATTGTTATCCTACACAGTCATAATCTGTACCAAGGTGTACAATGGAAATTAAATCGTCGAACTGAATACATTGTAAATAAGTTCAATTTCTTTCACTTTCAAGCGTGATATTGCATGCATTATAATTCCCAGAACATGGATGTTTGCAAGAAATATAGTCCCTTTTTCATTTGTTCTTTTTACCAAAGCGCATTTATCTATCTGATTTGAACTCCCGTTGTCAATGTTTTATGCTGATAGAAATGTGCTTCGCATATGATGAATTTTTGCTATGTAGCATATTCAGATATTGCAGGAGGTCCTACAGACGCAAAAATAGTAATGAATACACGTAACAAGAATCCCGTATAGTCTTGTTGCATATTTCCTAAAACATCCACATGAGCTAAAATTTAAGTAACTTAGCATTACTCCTGAAGACTACTCTCGGTTGCATTGCTACTGTGGTTCAACCAAATTTTGGAGGGTTACAGAGGGCTCGTCTGTGAGACTGACAGTGATTGTCTTAGTCCATCACTGACTGCAAACCATTTACAATCGGCTCATGATTGTCAGGTAAACAGCTCAGCAGATGTGCCACGTTAGCTGGATTAACAGAGCTTGGCTAATTATCGCCCCCTGTATCTGTCTGCCGAGATAGGAATTTTTTTGTTGTAATTTAGTATGATCTTTCCGAGAAGCGAATAGTAATTCACAGGAGTAGTTCACGTAATTCGCTGTTCGTTAACAGATTCAAAAATGGGATAAAAGTAAGGCAGCTAGTGGCCTACAAAAGAGACAGAGAGATAGAGGTAGATCGACAAATAGGCAGACAGAGAGACAGACAGATAAGAAGAAAGAAAGCAATATGGTATAAATATAACGACAGATTGGTAAAGAAAAAAGAGTGGATAGATAGATGGGCAAATGTATAGATAATTAATTAAATAGATAGGCAGATGTATAAATAAATCGACTTATATATATATATATATATATATATATATATATAATGGACATGTCAGTAGCTAGATATCTTTGTATTTAGGTGTGTAGGTTTTCAAATAGATAGATGCATATTTAGAAATATAGTTAGAAATAGGCAATTGCTTGGCCGGGTGTGTCTGAATTAACGTAGATTTACTATTTGCCTCGTTGACTGTTTCAGCGCAAGTAGGTATCTAGCCAAGATTATTTAGCAGGAATTTATTTCCTACTTTTGCCACTTTCGTTTTCATTTGAGTATACTGTCAGAGTCTTCTCATATTTGCATTGAATGACATCTGGAACGAGATTTGTCGGTTCTTGTCAGTGAAACTGTTCCAAATTTCAGGCTCTTCAGCTGAAATAATTGTTTCCGTACCTACCTTGGAAGTGAATATGACAAATAAATTCACATCTTTCATCATCACTGATTGTACCGGTAACTTGTGTTTAGTTTTACAAAAGCCATTATTCATTAGCAAGTAACCCACCATCAACGAATACGGCGGCACCGTATGACTATTTCATTCTTGACAAAAAACACCAACAGTAATTCTTTAGCTGCTTTTGGTATTCAACGAATCATCAAGAGCCAATCGGAACATTCCACTGGCTAAGGTGTTCCTGCTGAATTCATTTCTGATTCGGAATATGGTGAATGTAAACTGGCGAACCCTTTTAACATAAAAAGGTTTTGCGATAAACATATGTGAAACATTAGTGCTGCAAGTTGAATTAAGTCATGAACGTGTTCCGCAATGGAATTACTCGACTCGATTCACAATTCTGGAATGAAATATAAGAAAGTTGTAAATAAACCAGGCTGACATTCTGTAAGTCTGTAATAGTCGCAGTAGTCTGCGATGAGGAAGTCAGGTTGCGCGTTATCGTCGCGAAGATGAACACAGCAAAGCACCAGGAAAAGGGCAAACGTCTATCACTCTCCGTCGCATTGATTGATCTTGATTAGCCAGCAAGAAGGTGAGATTTAAACAAAAAGGTGGATAGTGTACCAACCAAACCGTAATAAGTTCGTCGACTTCTGAGACAGAATTCGCTGGGCATCTAGAATGTCTTCCTGTATTCAATACAAGCATGAACTCTATGGTCAGCCACCGGCTTCATACACGCTGCAAGGTCATCGGATATCCTTAATGCTTGGCTCGTTAAAATCTTCTTTAAGAGATTGGAATTTAATCTCGCAAATCACGCCTCTACTTCATCCTGTGAAAGGGTGTAGTATGCGGGTCACGAAAAGGTGGAGTGTGGAAGAGTTGATACATCTGTATTAAACTATAAAAAACGTTTCCAATTTTTCCTAATTATCCCTCAGTGTCTAGCTTTTTTCGCACTTGTCTGACGAAACGAGTTATCTATCCGAATTTGGGCAATATGCATGCATAGTGATATTCATGCATGTGCAAACATAGGCATATATACATAAGTATGCATTGTAGGACTGAAAAAACAACGAATTTCAAAAGAATTATCTACCATCAGACATCATTGCAACTTGATACCGAAACTTTAAGATAATCGAACGGAGTCAATCCTTACAAAAATGGCTTTGTTGGTCATGATTAAATCTCACATAAAAACAAATATGAAGATAAATAAAATATTTTATGAGCATTTTGCATTGACTAACAAGAGACCAAATTGATTATTTACTTCTAGAGTCTCTGAACAAATCTGCGTGATTTTTTCATATCTGAATTGTGGAAACAAAAATAACTCACATAACCATGGGTAACTGCGTGAGTGAGGATTAGGCTAGACTTTTGTGAATGCACCTCTGTTGTCGATTGAAACCAAATAGGGAGAAATAACGGCAACCTGGAAAGAATTCACATTGATCCTGCCGATATTCGTTGTTCACTTCTTCCTGAGGAATGGTCTTCCATTCAGTTGCGTACCCTCTCATCTAACACATCATTATAATCGAATCTTCGGATGTTTTAGTCCAACTGCAATACAACTGACTTCAACGTGCTTCTACATGTGCGCAACAGACCTTCTGCCTAGAACTTGAGCAACATTAAATCAAACAGCCTTCGACGTCATCCATTTCCGGTGCATTTCTGCTTTATTTTTGTCAGATGGACATGATTCAGAGTCTTTAGCCTGCTTTAGGTGCACCACTGCTGGTGATTGTTCATTTGGACTTTGAGGATTCAGTAATCAGAATGACAATGAAGACAGGGAGATGGTTCGATGTTCAGCGAAGTTTTCATTTGTTGTTTATTCTTGGGATGAATACGTCAATCCTAACTCACAAATCCAGTGGCTTTTAAGGACTCATTTATCGAGCGAAAGCAGCTGGCTGATAGCCTCCCGATACACCGAGAGATTATTTTAAATAAAATACTCAGCAAGTGCACATGACCGGATTACGATACATACACCTGACAATGAACCGCAATAACTATGAAACTGGCAATTTGCTTCCGGACCATTGCTGCTCATGTGAATTTACCCTACTATCCACTTACCTTGTCTTATTTTATTTAGAACTTAGTGACCCCGATTTTTATCGTCTCCGGAGCAATTCTGGTCTTACTAATCTGTTTTAATGACCCATAACCTGCCAGTGTGGAAGTCTCCACGTAATCGGTAACATCAGATACTAAATGGGAGTGCCAACATGGCGGAAAGTTGAAGGACTTCCATTGAAGATGCCAGTTAGGGGCTGTGACTTATTAATGAAGATCATTTAGGCTAGGCTGTGGAACACGTCGTCACTTTTGTTGTCTTCTTTGATTTCTTATTACTATTCATACGACAAGAATGCTTTGCACTGTGGAGGGGGGTGCTAATAGGACTAATGAAGGGAAAATTTGTTGGACGTCAGCAACCTCAGAGGTCAAACGTTCTAATATTCTATCCACACGTAGACTGGAATTCGTTGTAGCCAGGTTCATGACCAACCTGGACGTAAAAAGACCTTATGTAATTTTGATTCATACCAACTTTTAGGGTCCTGATTGCTGAATCATCTGTTAGTTGGTGGACTCTGAAGGCTACAATCACGCTTCAGACATACAAATTCGGAACATTTAGATGGAGAATTTTGGGAATCTGTTACCCATCTGCCGTTGTCCTGGTAGATGTTAAACGTTTCTGTGTGAAACTGCTCATTGTCAATACATAAGTGAAGTCACTTCACCTTAGTTAGGTGCACGTCGTTTTTATTCAAGTCGTGTCTGCATTGTTCATGGGATTGTGATGTTACGGATGCGTATTCTTATGCTGAAAGACGCTGGCCGATTAGAGTTTGCTTCATGAGGTGTAAAACTATTCCACTCCACAGCACCGTTTCAGAAAGTGAATACTATATTTCTGCAAGGGCAATGATCTATAACGTGTTCGTCTACTGATGTGACTTGAGGAGTTGTGCTCGTCTTGGGCGTTTGTTCCATTCGTCACAAGGGATAGGAAAAGCAAAATACTGCAAAGTAACTTCGCCTTATTATAGTAGCTAAAATGAGGCCTTTCGTGACCATCTTGATTTTGCTCTGCAGTTTGCATGCATTCTTCAATATTTTTGAGCCAACCTTGGCATATTTTTAATCTGGGATAAATGAGAGTGGGAATCAATCCTAACTGTTCGTCTCCGCCCACCTGCCATAGCTTACGGGATCGTAATAAAAATTAATTTCTCGTAGGCAAAATAAAATAGCTATGAGCAGTTTAATGGATCATTTCATGTGACAAAATTTTCGATTAAGCTCACGTGCTCTCTTGGTGTACAAATATAAGTTTATGATATAGTAATAACTTATTATCCCGGACGACTTGTATCGAACGGACTACGAATTATGTGGGCCATGGGAAAAAATGGCACTGTTTTCACTGCACATGATAAAAACGGAGATATCTATTTACAAATCCGTCGGTAAAAATAATCGTCTAAGTAGTAATTGTGAAAGTTTTTCCCTGCCTGTCACCTTGATTGAAGTTCTCTTCCTGGTTGGCCAAGCGCATCGCACAAAATGAAGAGCTAAACATCGTCGTTTCTCTCGGTGATTTCGCAATAATTCAAGGTGTTTGGAAATTAGAAGTGATAGCAAAGTAAAGTACTGATGAACGAGATTAGGGAAAATAAAAGTGACGTTTCATCTGGGTTCTTTTAAAGCCTTTAAGAAATATGTGGTGGCAATTCGGCATTGGTTGAAAATGATCATGCAGGAAATCACGTTATTAACTGTCATATTTGTTGTTCGCCACGTTTCATCACTTTAATTAGTCCTTTATGAACCAAAGAAAAGTACGGACGACTGAATTCCACCGATCGACACAACGATGTCACTTTCAACGATATGGTCCCTGTGATTTTGTTGGGAGCAGGCGGAAAATACAACTTGGTAAATACATCCGGAAAATTCCATCAAATACCCACAAAATTTGTGTTCCAGTTAATTATATCAAACCGTATATTTAGAAAACATTTTTCGGCTGATAAACTAACATTAATTAGCTCCACTCGGTAACACGTGTATGATGAGTTGATGACCTGATAGTATATTCTGCACGCTTTCAAGCTGAGAAATCTAGTAGTATTTTAGCTTTCTGGGGTTTCGACCTGCAAGAAACCAGTTTATCTAACACACCGTCATATTGTCGTTTGTCACTGCACCCTTGTTGATTTATAGTCGATATCCCAGTCATCGATTTTTGAAGAAAAATGACGATGTAGCTCTGTTAAGATTGATCACGGGACATTCTTTCATTGAGTTCACCGGTATATCGGTAGTTATGCTTTATAATGACCGTTCCATATCTTCGTAAGTGCGCCTTTTAGATTCTACAGAGTAGGTCACTGATTTTTTCTCCAAATACACGGGTATTTTACGCGAAGTTGACATATTGGGTGGGTAGACACTGGCTCTGGAATCTCCTGTGTATGACAGGGACAGGAACAGGAACAGATTGTGACTCTATTTTTGGATGAAAAAGTAGTCGTTGGATGTTCTATGTGAGTCGCCCATTGGCATACAACGAGGTTGGGAACATAAGGTAGTATATTTTAGCCCCTCAATTACATATTTATGTACAGTTACTTTAATTGTGAGGACGTGAGCTAGCTATTGCGTCAGGTAACCGTGACTCATCTTTCATCTTGGATTCTCTAAGCTCTTTCAGCGGGTTTGTTTGTAGAGCCATTTGGGCAATAGGAATGTATTGTGTCAATAACAATATGAAAAAATGTGTCGCTTTGTCGGATCGGGATGTAAAACCCATTGTCTGAGTTCAGGAAAATGGAGCACTTCAAATACATCAAATAGGTGGGGCACTTCCGAGTGCTTTGACAAATCTTCGAGATCATACGAATATTCACCGGGCGGCAAACGACGATGCTTACAAGTGTATCAGCCAATTTTGGATCTGTTATGTCTGTTAAGATCGTTAGTCAAACATGTTCCGGTTTCGTGTGAGTTTACGGTATGGGACCGCGTGCGTACGTATGCGCGCGCTTGCGGACAGGCAAGAAAAATGAATAGGAGTGGCGTGTATGTTCATGGACGAGTATATCAGCACTTTCTTATACGTAAGTGCTATGAGGGGGGCTTCAGTAAAGACTTTTACCCAGATAAGCCTGTTAGAGCCAGATAATACACTATTCATTCTCCGTATTTGTCTGCTCCTCTGATCCCCATGGGGCCGGGATAGTAGCCACACTGTGAATATGTCGACATGACGAGAACGGGGCACATAGGAATGCATATACACACGTCTAGTTCAGCGGAAATCGAACATCCCTCTCCTGTGTGCCTTTTGTACGTCCATATACATGCCCAGGTTTGCAATTGCGGTAAGACAGACAGACGTGCAATTCTAGACCGTCGCCGTCCGGTAATTAGGACTTCTAATCACATGACGAATTCCATAATGTTTTGCGGCCAGACGACTAGACTAACGTCCACGCAACTGCTAATTCAAGTAATGGATGATCAAGTGGAAATTTCGCGTACATAGCTGCACCTGACGCTGATGGTCGTTGTGGTAACCTCATGAAATTCTTTTTATTCATCATTCAATCCAGTCGAATCAGGAGTAGACTGTGAGATATCCATTTTGGTTGGTACGATACGACTTTGCTCAAATCCAAAGTGGTGTTAACAGAAATGTTTCCCCCGCTATATATCCATCCGCTTGTAGCCCGAATCCGACAGAAGAGATTTTTCCTCTTCCAGGTCATGACCGAATGGCCTTTAATTGACCGTGAAACTACCAAATACACTACGAACATGTTCGCACATTGCACTTAACGGCATACCGAACCGTGAACATTGGGCATTCGGGATCGCGGTTACGTACGCACCCATGCGTACGTGCTTCGGTACGGCATGACAACCCGTGGCAGGCTGTTGAGGTGCTTATGTACCGGAGCACAAAATCTGGAATATGCATCGTACATACAAACACGCAAACATTCTTTTCATAGTGAGCTGAAAGAAGGCAACTGCGAGAATAAATCACCGAAAGCCTCCATTTCGAGGCAAAGCAACGACAGCTACTGCCAGACCCTATCTCCAAGACAGGCGGGTACACACAGGCAAGAAGCTAACAGACACGCAATCACACAGGCTGCCGGGAAGGCGAAAACTGCGCAGACAAACACAAACGTACAAGGTGAGAGGGATGAATGAAAGCATTTTGACAGAAAATCGTCTCGAGGTGTACAGCGCGTAAATCCTAGTCTAGGGATTGGAAAAAAGGTCGATTTCGCGAACGATAGGTGAATCAGGTTTACTTAGTTCTAATGCCGTTTCGCAATCGAAATAAATGAAAAGTGTGAAGAACTAAAGAGTCCTGCGTCTACCGTTGTTTTGTTGATCACACTATTTCTTATATTGTCTTAAACTGAAGGTAAGCAACTCCAAAATCCATAAAACTAACTAGCAGTTTGCCGGCAGTGAACCATTTCCAGTGATAAATATTTAAACTACGGTGGATTGAAAAAAACTGCTAACTAGTATTCGTGAATATGCGCGCATCAATGGAACAGTGTTCGTTTAGCGTAAGGAAGCATAACAGGGTAGCCAGACTTACGAATTCAAAACTAGGTCTGCATTAGTATCATTCAGTGTCGAATAAAAATTAGTTCAGTATAAATAGGAGACTGATTCATTTCATAGTCAACTTTTTCACTGTCAGGTGTTAGATTTATATTTGAAGCTTGCAGTTAGCTTGCTTTGGTTCGTTTACGGCAAAAATATGAAACTCGTAAATGCCCATAATGGGGTTAGACAAGCAGAAGCGCATGCCAAAAATAAACTACTAAATGTGACCAGCACAGTCTCTGTAATTAAATCTGTCGCGGAGCTCGGATATCATTGATCGAACGTGTGATATGTGTTCGTTGGCTGGGCTAATGCAGATAAAGTTGTCACGTGTGTGTGCATGTGTGACATGAATCCATATGGGGAAATAATCCATATGGTCTGGCAAAATTTTGGGCCATTTCTTTACGACGGCAGCGTTAACGATCGCAGTTTTTCAGTTCATTTGAAGCTCACACGTTCCGATGAATACAATTAGTCAGTTTTTTGGCAATTACTTAATAACTTAATAATTTGTTTGGTAGATGAGCTAAAGAATGGAATCGAACTACCGACCATATTATTGAAGAATATGGAGACACGGTGACTGAAGGAGTACAACCAGTGGATCGGAATATAACTGTCTGTAACTTGTTAACTGTAAGAGAAATTTTATAGTCGTCACCCAGCGGTTTCTCATTAAATCGAATGCAATAGTAGAATGGAACAACGTTGCCAAACAAAAGCTTGAGCCTTAGGCGGACGGACTACCATGGATTTGAGAATGAGACTCACATTTACCCATTTGTTAAGTATTAGGTCAAAATGAACCACTTGATAGCTACACACCAACGAAACTTGGTAAAAACCTGAATTGTCACCTGTTAACTGTAATACGTAGCACTGTGACTATTGATCGACATGCTTACCGTGTAAACTGAACAACCGATCAGGTCATGTTACACTGCCTAGTGCACCCCACACCGGATCCCCTAATCTGGTCACACAGAACCCTACACAAAGGATCCCAGTTAGTCTATTCCATTTTGCTTTTCAAACCGCACGCGATTGATCTGGCACACAGAAACGTGTACGTATTCCCCAATTCCCTTGTGTCACTCTTAATTTCGTAATAAAACTATGTAACACAACACACAAGTGATTGAAACACTTTGCACAGCCTACGCAAATCCGATAAGATTTCGTTCTTTTTAGCAAACTGCCCAGAGTTGACGGGAATCCATACAGAAAAAGTACTTTTGTCCCATTATCCACAGAGGAACTTTGCACTTTCAGACGAAGTTCATTGTAGGTGACGTGCTACAAGGTAACGTTGCTAAACAAGTCAGGCGAACAAAATTGGATGAAATATTTCGGAATTCCGATTCACGAAAAACAATGTACAACTTCAATTCTTTCGGTATATTCCGAAAATGGCGATAAGAAGTAGAGGGTTAAGCGATAGAGTTGATCGTGAATTATAAAGCTGGACATGAATCGTGTCGTCTATTCCGGCCATGAGTATAACCATATGGCGTTTACCAGACTAAATCAATGCGCGGTTTGAAAGGTTGCGTAAGTCTACCATTAATAGAAGTCTGAAAGCGGATGCCAAATGGGTAGTTACGTTCAAGTCGCATCAAATGAAGACAGTATACAGTTTTCTAGGCGTTTCTGAAGGAGACTGATTAAATTTGAAATTTTATAATAACGCACAACGTAACGACCAGAGTTGAAACTATCCAAATGCATTCTGGATCACAATTCTGTCGGATCAGCTGCCGCGTCCAGATGCAGTATGCACACGGGTGATGATCTTAGAGAGAGGGAGACTTGATCTGCCCAAAACATAAGAAATGACGTTGTGAGCCGAAGCTCGCATTAACAACTGGGTGGTCAAGCCAAGTGGACGGTCTACAAGCCCTAAGGTACAGTGACTTCAAGAATCACTGTGATACGCAAGAGGTTGAACCTGCGTACAAATACCACACAGATTCCATATTTCCGTGACTCAAACCCGTCGAGAACATCGATTCACGTATATCGCAAACAGCTGCTACCTAGCCTGTCGGTTTGTTGCCATTTCTCAATTAACTCGCAATCGTTAGTTTAAAGGATTCTATAACAATTGCATCACAAGTTAGTCAAAAGTATGTAGGATGAATTAAGCCTAGACCACATGATATTCAATGGATACAAGCTAGTCAATTGGGAAGTGGGGTTCAAGGCATTACAAACATGTAGAAAGGTGAGTGAAAAGTCAACGTGTCCTATTATTTATGGGTTGGGAGTATAAAAAATCAGTTCTGTTTACTATAGTTTTCAGTTGGATGTGTAAGTATGACCTCGGCTTGTGTCTGGTGTGCGCACAACCTAAATTATTTACGATCGATTGCTAGTGGCATAACTTTCTTATCCAGCGTGAACTGAATGTTGCTTGAAGCTTATTGATCGCGACTGGCAGCCGAAACTAACCGAGGCGATTTGTTTTGTCACAGCAAAAATTTTCACCAAATTGACTGTCTTTGCGCAGTTTGTTCACTTTAGTCATTTATTTATCTTTATGAACTAACTATCAGAACCAAATTTCGAAGTCAGATTAATTTTTTGAAGCCATAGCTTGGGAGTTTTTCAAAAAAAGAAGTATACTAAACTGAAATCAAGACCCAATCTTGAATATTTTGCAGCAGGTGAGTGACAAACTGAAGCATACTCGATCATTGCTCTATTTGGCAACGAAAGAATTTGAACAGAACGTATGAGGAGTCAACAATTAATAGAAGTTTCGAAAACCACAAGATAAGCTTGTTATAAAAGTGACTGCCTCCGAAACGGGTCCGTACGTCGATAATGCAAGTGGTCAGTCGTTGGACATTTTTAAGGAGGGAAGCAGATACGGGGAATTTCATTTCAAGGCTTGTATGTGATTGAGAGATTGGCTTTTAGCTTTCAGCAAATAGGGGGCGAACTCCTAAAATATTTTGAGTAGAAGAAGGTCAACTTCAAAAAGAGCAGAACATTTTTCTGCAGTAGATCCAAAAGTAAATGATCAGGTTGTTTGCATTCTCAGAATTGTGATTTCGAGGAACACCTGCCTCTTGGGTTTGTTCGTCAGTGAATACACAATAAAAGATTTTCACGATCGCCAGTAACTGTTATTTTCTCGTGAGCTCTTTTGCTTGCCTCTTTTATATTTTCGTTTGTCCTTTACTTTCTTTATTAGTGAAATAATAGTGCACATCATTTTTCGGGGAGGCCGAGACCAGCAGAGGGCTGCCAATTGAGGAAGTTGGCCGGCTGTGGGAGGATTCGAACCGGTGACCTACATGTCCTGTGACCATGACCTTATTGGTTGGCCACCGCCAGTCAGGTTCTAGTAGCATTAACAGCGAGTATTTGCGATGTATTGCTTACTTATATCCTCGGGCACATGGAGTGAGACAGGATGACTTCTGTTCTGAGATTAGACCAATTTGACGTGCAGACAGTAGATAAACTCATACAAATTTCTGTAGCAAGTAATTGAATTTCCTCACCAGTTCTATTGTGTCATACGGAAGGCCTAACTCAATTCACGGACTAGTATAGAGCATACGGATGATCAACAGACGTTCAGAGAACTTTCTTTCCTTGTTGGATATGAATAAGAATACCTTCCAGTGAGTAAATCTCAGGATGGGAAGCGAAATATTTAAGAGTACATACAAGTGCGTTGTTTGAATTGAAAATCTATCTGTTAACCTCTCACATGCGGTATAAAGGAGTCTACAAGTCAGCTCACCAGCAGATATATATATATATATAATTACACAGGCCTTAATACAAGCATGGTGCCAACAGAACAACATGGACTTATGCAGAAAATGGATAAAAGATGGGTAAGCTGATAAATGACAAGAAAACATTCTCGATGTTTTCATTGTATGGATTTGGTTCTTTCATGCCCTTTTTCATTCCAAGCACTGTTCTAAAAAAGGCCGTTTAAGATTCGCGCCGCAGACTTTGGTTGTCAGCTGTCTATCAACGCTTCCAACCAGCCACCACCGTCTCCGGTTCCCCCTTCCCTTCAACCAGGAATGAGTGAAGTACCAACCCATGCCCCTACGCCATGCCATAGCCTGACGGCAGCGCGGTCCTTCCGGTGTTCCTCAGCAAGTGGGAAAATAGTGCGAAAGCATGGATGATAAATAAGCATACACACTACTTGTCCAAGCCATTGCAGACGATATGGAGGGATTATCTCGAAAACAGGGCAACTGTCTGCATCCAGCACGTGATAACGCACCTCGCCATTTTTCACTCGATATTCCCACCAGAGCCGTACTTCGACAACCATTGAGCGAATGCAAAAATTGGTTGGGTATCCTTAGGGTGGAGAGATGTGACTCGTTTTGCGAGGTGGTGATTACGTCCAGATTACCGACAGACTCATGAAAATATTGTGCGGCAAGTCGCTCAGGGCAGAAACCATAGGCATCTCAAACTTTACTAAATTTTGCTAGGATTGGAATCTGGAATAACTAGTTGGACTTAGATCCCTTAAAAAATCTCTTTCTTTCAATGTGAAACTCCAACTAGCCATATAGTCTGCCTTATTGATATATTGTGCAAGTTCAATAAATGATTCACTAATAAAACCCTCATGAGACATTGGCTGATTCTTTGCGTTGTGATTTAGCTGACTTCGTGAGTAATCTATCTCAATATGCTCAAGTTATTCGCCGATGCGTTTTTCTTCATTTTTGCTAGGCGATGAATGTAACCACAACTTATTTTTCCTCACGGTTTTCGCCTGAAGTGCGAAATTTTGTACACAAAAGTCAATAAAGTAGAGTACCATAGGTCCGCAGTCACTTTAACATTTACACTTTCTTCGGTATGGACAAAACTTTGAAATGCCACCTACCAAAGGCTAAAGATCAATTTGATGTGCATCAACCGGAACGACAGGACAGAGATGTCGGAGATACGGACAGTCTTAACATCAATGAGATACAAACATTCCAAAGGTTCCGATGCTAGTTGACCTCACCTCCACTGCGTGCATGACGTGAAAGACAACTAACCATTCACCCGCCGCACAATTCAATGCACACGGAAGCACAAATGCACAGACAACTTAACATCTGTTGGGATGTGAGGGCTGCTTCAGTTACTTGATTGTAAAACTTCCCAGGCGAAAGACTGCCCACGGGACTCGAAATGTTGACGAGTTATATCTACCAACAAAGTTGTGTTATTAACATTATATTATTAAAATTAAAAACCAATACATGGCCCATTGATTTTTCGATACCCTCTTAACTTCGTTTTGTCTTACAATACAATTAAATAAATTCAGTTTTGCGTAAGGTGTTCCTTTTTTGAACAGATCTGTGAAACTCTTTGTTACTTATTTTAGAATAAGCAGTTTATTCGGAAGCAGAAATTCTACCAGGTGTGCCTTCATCTGACAGTACGTGCAAGTCAAAAGAAACCGCGTGTAACCTGGAAAATACTCGTTGTGATGGTAGCTAACTGGACTTCATTACCAGACCAGTCCATGAGGGCTGAAGGTGTTATCCCCACCATCCCCAGTTTTGTTACGGCAAAACACTCCAAGTTATTTACGCTAAACTGTTAAAAGTAGGATATTGTTGTCGGCAAAACAATTGTCCTAGACGAGGCTAGCGGGAGCGTGAGCGTGAGATTGATAAATTGGCTCAACCGGTCATGTGATCCTCCGGTCAGCTGACAGTGACCTAAAGACTTTTAAGGCTGATTTGATGACCCACTTGACCAGCAGGTGACAGCTTCGTCGTTCCAATATCCATGTGACCGAGGTAAGTACAGTGTTATTATGGTCGTTCTGTTTTCTTAATGACATCGAGCACACTGAGGTTGACTCGCGAACCCTCGCAAATATTTCCCGACTCATCAAACGGCAAATTTCTAATGGGAAATTTGCCTAGGTTTGGACTACGGGTTGATAGACATCCGTATGTAGGCTGCTTAGTTGCTTGTACCTCCCATTCGACATCAAGCAATTAACTCGCATGAGGAATGGAATGGCTAAGGCAAATGTTTGCAAAAGCGGTGCATTCTTAGAGCGAGATTAAAGCATTCCGTAGACTCAAAAAATCTGTTTAATGACATTTTAGAGTGAGTTCTTCAATTAGTATGACCTGATAAATTCAGTCAAAATTGCTCTGTCTATCGCATATTGTTTCCGAACTGTTACGGAACTTCCGTTGTTTGCACAAAGAGTTGCTCACTTCACAGCCAACTAGACAGTGTAACCCCATATGTGACTCAATTCCTGAAAAAAATTAATCGACCGGTGTGATACCACAGACATAAAAATATGTGACACTGCAACGAGGATCTATTAGGAGGGCTGATCAGCACAAAAATAGTATAGTCAAAAAGGATAGCCTAACCTGCAGCTTGGTTCAAGGGTTTAGCTACCTAGAGCCACTGGGAAGGCTATCTTCCGAACGGCTAGCTTGATCAATCTGTAAAGGACAAATATGCAAAAACTGACATGCATCAAAGCCCAGTGAGTGTCTCAATAAATATGAGCATGGTGATCATTGAAATTGTTGCGACAAACAAAAGTCTACGAGCCACATGCACTTTTCAGCAAAGGTCCAGCTCACAGAATCATGTTTTTGTCCTATATTCATTCTTAGATGACGATTACAGTTCCGGAAGACAGGTGAAAATGTATGAACCCATTAAAAGAAGCCAACACAATATGAAAGTTATTTTCAATCACCAAGCAAAATCCTTTCTTTATTATGCTTATTTCACACTAACTGATCGATATTAATTTGCTCTGCTGCTTCATCTACAAGTGTGAACTTGTACTGCATGAGTTCTTTTGGAAATTTAATCGTCCACGATTTTCAAACAGTGGTAAGCTGGTAATTTAACATCAACTTATTTACTATTAAAACAGTGCTGTTCGTACGCTTATGAATTTCTCAAACTCAGACAGATTGAATTTTTCAAGTGAATTTCGAGTGTTCAAACCTAGCTTCTTACAGGTCGCAATGAATCATGTTTCCTGGAGCGGTACATATTTATGTCTGCATAGTCACTGCTCTTGGACGCAGGCAACTGCAGATTCGGATCAATAGGTCAGCTGTACAAATTACGACGAAGCACTACGGGAATTACCAGGGATAGGATTTGCGATAACATTAACTACTGGAACTCGTTTCATAGAATTGTGTTCTTATAGAACACATTGCATTTTCGATAGGAGTGGAAGCGGACGTTTTTTCACCGCTGATGCCCCCCCCCAAATGCAGTTTCCACGATAGAGGATCAAAATAACTCACAGTGGAACGGTCAAAAAAAGATTAATGTGCACTGAATCCATGCGTGTCAAGTTCTTCTAGCGATATCAGATATTTTGTACTCTTTTCCAGTTGGAAACCAAACAACCGTCTATCGTCAAGCACAGTTAACGAAAAATGTTTTGTCGTGACAGTTCCGTCGGGTTGGTGTTCGGCTAGGACTAAAGTACAGTACTGAATAACATCTCACAATAAACTTAAGTATCATTCGGTTTGTTTCTGTTGAGTGAATGGTTTTCATTTAACACCCTCCTCAGTAGTCCTGGACAAAATGATAGCCGTAAGTACAACAACAATGTCACCGGAAACTACGGGCAGTGTAATGAGGGCGAAGGAGAGAATGAATGTTCTTACGAAAAACGTCTGTGCATTTTTGATGTTCCTACCTACATCGATTTTGGCCACGAGACTGTTTTTTTACAACAAAGCACTGTGGAATCACAAGTTTTTCTAGTGACTTAATTTTTATTGTTCACTTGGATAGGCTGAATCAGGGTAACTGTTAATCCATTTAGTGTACCCAACCTTCACATTTAATTATTCTCTCGGCCTCATATATACCTTGGGAAACGTAGTCGACTGTTAGTGAACACCTGTTCATCTATGCACGTTAACGCAAACTCTGTTACTAGTTACTATTGATCAAAAGATATACTTTTTTAACTCTCATCAGCTGACTATGTTCTGGAAATTTCATCGATATAAAAATGTTCATGATCACTTTCACAGCGTCATCAAATTAATCCTTGGTGTGTCGATTACAATTCCGGCCATATTTTTGTTCCTAATAGCATTAGCCGAGAGCGCCTGATCAGAACGACAGAGTAAAGTGCAGTCCAAGAACAGTAAGCTACAGAAACCAGAAATGTAGCTTATCTACCCGGAGTGGTTTAACACGGACAGTTTAATATGAAATAATTCACCATGTGATATGATCGCTCAACTCACCATTAAGAAACCATGGAAGCACTGTACAGCTGTTTCATCCTTGTTGGGAATCATCAGCAGTGGATAACCACTGGCTCTAAGTTAATCCTAAAACAGAACAGGTGTCAACTCGTTGTGTTTCGACCAAATGCGCAACACACGCCAAACCGGTAAACCTTATTCTATTCAACGTACCTCAGGTGTGACTTCTGCAATCGTTTGTGGCTTAAGAATGACCTAAGGCGTAGTAATAAAGTGGCGAATATGCAAACGAACGATAGTATTGCTAATAGTAATACCGATTTATCTATCTCCCTTACTTTTGTAGTACAAATGTGCGCTAACTCCGGGTAATGGCTGGAAGCATTAAATTGTCCGACCGTTGCGATGTTCTAATTGATGGATAAAAATCTACAGTGTTACTTCATGTTGGATTACCTACAGAGGCAATGAATGTCTGGTCAAAAGCATGGTAACAGATGCCAGTGAGATAAAATTGAGGGATTGGTCGCAATTCATCATGTGCTGACACACCGTCCAGTTGGCCGTATCAGTGAATACTCATTCGTCATTTATTTTTATGACATGAAGAATAAATTAACTGATGCCTTCGGAGACCTTTTGATAACTATCTGCATCAAATTTGAGCTATATATTCGCGCTGAAGCACTATATATATATATATATATATATTCATTGCGAAAAGTCTCTTTCCCAATTCTAAGCGATTTTACGCTGAATTACTCATCCCGCTAAAACCATCCAGCTTGGTTTTCGTTATTTTGGCTGATACAATCACCACCCCCCACGCACACTACAAGCTTCTGTTCGGAACATTCTTTGTCACCAAAAACGAGTTGTTCGTTAGTTTGTCTGTGCTGTGGACTGTTCTGTTCTGCGACTTGCATCATCGCAAGCTTTTCGAAAGCATTTTTGGACAAGAGGGGAGGAAAATTCCATTTTGGTCTTCGCTTGTTAATTGACGGCAACCGTCATTGGAGGAGTGAGAAAAATGGTCATGTTCTCCCCAAACTCATGCATCCGAATCTTTTTCCCTTGGACTCACTGCCACCCCTCTCACTTACACTGAGGCAGTCTAGGGGATGTCATGTGAGTAATTTCATCTCCTGAAGTGAACACCGAATAAGTTACAAGAATTGGACGTCAGTGGGCAGTGCCGTTCGGTGTTTTGAAAGTTATTTCTGGATCACTAAACAAGCGAAAAACAAAGACAAATTATCCTCAAGTCTGATACTGGTGTCCTCCGAAAATGTTTTTCATCATTAAATAATGCATGCCAATTTCACTAAGGGCAACGATTTATGGTCAGAAAAGTGTAACGGTCTTTAACGATCTCCAATGTAATGCATATCCAGTTATGGCTGATAATTTGTGCTAGCAAATTAGTGTTAACATCCTCCTGGTTTGTTCTTTTTGACGACAATACAGTATAAATAGGGCCATGTCACGTAATAAAGGGCCATTTCAGATCAGTTCACGCTAATCCTTTATCCGGTTTACCACGGATACTGAGGAAATTAAACTTGACAAACAGCTGCAAGGCTAAAAACCGATTATGAACGAGACAGCTTATCAGCTGTTAGACCATTACAGACCACACGGATTTGTCGGACACTTTGTTGGAATAGGCAAAGATTGGTAAGAGCATCCGGTCGTCACACAGACAAGGACTCCTCAGGGTGATCTACAGTTTTTAACCGATCTGACTGATCTACACTGATCACCCCAGAAGTTCCAAGTAAGCGCGACCTAAAAGGTGAAAAGAAGCGAAAACATTCACAAGTCGTTTGCTGCCGAAGTTAATTCGAGAGAATTATAAAGGTAGATTTCTGTACCGGTATTTTGCAGCACCAGTTGTACAGATTATCACATAGAAAATTGGTATTCACGGGACATTTTTCAAGAATCAAATGTGACAGGAATATTGGGAAACTCGAGAGTTGCAGAGATCAGTTTCTTCTTCAGCATAATTAGGACACATTTCCAGGAATCTTTCTTATTCCTGAATTTCTAGTCTCCTGTAAAATCCAAGACGTAGTCAAGATTTATGTTATGGAATACACAAAAGGTAGGTAGTGTAGAAGAAGTAGACCAGAAACCTCTGGGATCATAAAAAGCGAGGTACAGAAAAACTGGACACGGCTCAGCTATTGTTAATTGTCAATCCGCACGCAAGTAACGAGAAAAGTGGTAACAAAGAATACCGGGTTCGAGTTTACCGCAAGCAGTAAGGATGCGCATAGTTATTGCACCACACAACCTGATTGGATGGTCGACTGATCTGTTGTACGATATTTAGGCCTATTTTCTGCTCTCATTCGGTTTCTGATCGAGTGACTTCTCGGATGCCTATATCCGTGAAGCTATAGCTTACTTTTTCCAGTGTTTTTCATTAGCATGCATAACATACACCTAGGACAATAGAGAACAGGTTTACAGGAGGCCAGTTTGAATTGGGCATTAGTTTAACTTCTTTAATGACGTATCTGTGATTAAAAGGAGACAACTTTCCGCCTGACTGGACCGGTCATAAAAATGATTGAACAAAATGTAAAATTGACTTTCAGTGTCACAAAAGTGAACGGTAAACCAACAACTGAAGAAAGATTCTAATGCAGATTTTTACTGTCGACCTATCGTGTGTATCCATCATTCAGCCACTCCGCCCGATCTACCCAAATTAGTCGTACGTGTTCGATGGTGATCAAGCTGAACACAAGAAAACAAGTTGGCTTGACTGAAAAAACGGGAAATCTTGAAAATAATCCGCAATAATGTGGAGGGCACGTGTTTTGCAGGATCACCCTTCGTGCTTAGGTCAACCTATTAAGCGAGGCTAGATGGGTCATTCTGTCCGCTACTGAAGCAGTTAGCGTATTGGTCCCTCAACCTAATCTTTGCAAGAGACTTGAATCCACAAACTAAAGATGTCGTGATTGCAGAATAAGACGCAATCCAATAAACGATGGGCGAAGTAGTCACAGGTGTCACAAATAAACTAATGCATAGCGGACACAGGTTCATTGAATGAAATGTGGCCAGTAAGGTCATAGTGAAAGCTGAAGCGGCATATGTCCGAGTAGATCAGGTGTGATAACTAACCACCCCACAGTGATTGGTCGTCTATCCTCAAGCGGACCAGGGTAGGTGGGTTTCGAACTTCTGATCTACTCCCGGGAATAGAATTTTAAACCATAGGTGGCGAATACTTACTTAAGGCAAACCATATAATAATCCGATGGATGAACCATATCCAGCATGCGTTTCTTGAGATTTCACGATAAAAGCTGTCAGGGAGCACATAGGTTTGACCAGATTGAGAGCAGTGATTCATAAACCATTTGAAGTTAAAGCCATCATTTGAACTTACTCGTGAATAAAATGTAAGCCCGGATTTCTTACCGCATGCTTTTGGCTCCCTGGCATTCGACCATTTGTACCGATCAGCCTCTTGTTTCCCTTAACAATAAAATCTAATACATCTTTCACGTGCCCTCAGCTAGGTTAAAGATTATCGTAAGGTTACTTTGACTGCCTGGTTGGCTGTGCATTCTTTTCTTTGCTGTAGATCTTCATTCAGTACAAAGTGAATTGTGAATTATGACTTACTCACAGTAAATTTAGTTCATAAAGACGAAAACATTATGTGGTTTCCTTGCCTATCGCGACTGAAAAACATGGTATCTCGGTTTGACCGTTTCATCCTTGCCACAGAACATCAACAGGGTATTTCTATGAGGTGGCCACTGGGACAAAACCGGGAAGAACAGTTGTGAGTCGGAAATTTCACTAATTGGGCTTGCTGGATCGGCTGAGGACTGTTTACCGAACTTTAAAGCCTCATTTTATAGCACTCGTTCGTCACTTGTTTGGCCGGACCACTGGCCGTCGTTCACAATGGTCTAAGAGCAACGTAGGACTTACAACTGTCCTGCAGAGACTGTCAACACATCTGGTATAACTAAGCTTTGGAAGTAAAAGGACATACGGTCTAATAAATAGTTTTCTCCTCCACACCTAGATTAAGAAAGTGAACGATTGCAGGAATAGTGAATTTACTGTCCGGAATATTCCGCGAAAATTCTAATTAACAACGCAACCATGAATGCGGCTGAACTCGTTCCCGCCGTGATGTTCATCTGTAAGCAAGTAAACTCCCAGGAACGTTTTCACTGACGGCTGGCGGTGGCCAAACGGATGAGGTCGTGGCGTTCGGACATGAAAGTCGCGGGTTTGAATCCTCCGACCGCCGGTCAACATCCCCAGGTGGCAGCCCCCTGCTGGCCGCGGCCCCTTTCCTGAAAATTGATGTACATTGTTGTTTCATTAATAAAGGAAGTAAAAGATAAAAGATAAAACTACACCTGGAAATTCCAGTATATTCTAGACACTTCGACAGAGTGTTAATTTGAAATGTTGTTACCTCTGGTAAAATGGCATATGAAACTACTAAAATAATCGATTCACTAGTGTTACTCTGTAATTACACCAGGGTGTATTTTATTCATAGCGACAACCTTCGATCAATAATCCGTGATAGGAACTTTGTTACTGTATGTGTTATTTGAGTTTACACATCACGATGTTGACCACCACGACTATGACCAGCTACTAACATACTCAGCTTCTCGTAGTAGGCAATCATTTATTTGTTACGGAACTTCGACTCAAATTAGCAGAATCGTTTTAACTGAGCTGTGTATCAAGTAGCCTAAAGTTGGAATAGGAAGCTGAGTCATTCCACCGCCTCGCAATCAGTTAAGAAATCTCTTTGTAGGACTTTAGTCTCTTTTTCTTCTTGTTTTGATTTTGGATTGTGATCAGAAAGTTTGTGCATCTCCGTGTTCCGACACAGTATTATCATTATGCATTTGGAGGCGAAATCAATCCCAGGAGATCCGAGTTTTGTTTGACTCCCTGAGCGACATAGCGCAGGACTATTGATGCCATACATACAACTGGAGGTTTCTTCCTGACTTATCAGGCAACTCTTTACATCATTATCGTCTTTTGAATCTTAGGTTAACTTGATTCCGTTTAGGACATAGAACTAATAGACACAACTGTCTGCGACGTGGAAGCAAGTAGCGGTTGGGAGAAAACTATGTATTATAGACGAAATTAAACCAGTGTCCTCATCTGATGCCTGTCAGAAAAACAATCCGGACCCATTTCATGGATCGTGATGGCAAACACGTGTTGATTAAGAAAAAATCCTACACCCAAACGAAATGGTAGACGTGATTGCTTATAGTTCGTCGTGGCCTTATGCTTTAAGGTGCCCAAGCGTGGGTTCGGGTTCCCTAATGCTTCACCTGTTGAGTGAGGGACATCACCAGTATCCGTGTAATGTCCCTTCACAATTGATAACGCATTTTTGGATCACAAAAATCCAGTTCATCAAGCATGAGAAAGCAGAAGAGGTGTTTCAGTCTACGCAATATTCCATTGCATGACTTAGTCAACCAGGTGTTAGCGATAGGGTATGGAAGAATAATAATTCGATTTTCCAAAGACATTTGCTAAACAGAGTAGATTTACCGCTTCAGAACAACAAATTGTCACGGAAATCCCTCAGTCATTAACGTTTACTTGAATAAATTCACTCACTTTCTTGCAAGTCACGCAAGTCACCGGGGGTTATTAAGAGTCTCAAAACACTTAAACCAGCGTTGCAATCTAGACATGTACTCATTTCAAATGTGAACTGAAATGATGTGCAAGAAAAAGATGGAATTTATTCTGTTGAGCCGAATTCAAGCTTTGATCTGATAACTGCACGCAACTAGATAGAACATGTAGATGTTTTCTTATCGATCTTCCAAATGCTTCTACTTGACCATTTTGCGTCAACGAACGATTCAAAACTTCCCAGTTAGCTGAACTGTCTACTCGAGGCCGGACAGATGTAGTTGCGCCCTAAAAGCCTAGTCTGGACTTATCCGAACATTAGCCAGTCCACTATGCGCGAATTGGCAACACCTGTCTGCACAAACCGGCCGATTCTCCAACTGTTGCGCCGCGGATACGACATTTGTCCCCGAACTAGGTCAAAATTTGGCACTGGTTGCGGGGTCCGTCGACCATGAACCACTGTTATTCTCATTTTTTCTCCGTGAAATCTCCTCAAAAGGGATGGAAGTATCATTTGAAATGGATACATCGGGAGGATGATTAGAAATGAATGATGGCTACATTTCCTAGTTATCAACTAACACTTCTAGGATGGATAGTCTCTTCGTTCCCAACTAAACAGATCGCTGTCCAATAATGAATGCGTAAACACCGCACATACAAACAATCTGCCGCTGAGCGGGAAATCCAGGGTTCGTTTCAGTGGAGCGGGGTTTGACGTAAGCAATATGTGGCTGTATCTAGCGAAATGGGTTGGCACGCTTTGCGCACTAGAAAAATTCGACAGCATAAATCCATAAAATGAATATTGCTTAATGACCATCAGGTACGTATTGCTTAAAATACTACATTGACCATTAATCAAGTTGCTCTTTTTTGTCGGAAATACGGATTTAATGACTGACAATAGCTGGCTTACCGCTTTCACCCTAAACATTATTCGCACAATTTTCATTTACTACTACTACTACTAATAATAATAATAATAATCATTTTTCCCATGCTTTTAAGGGTTTGTATACTTTACAGTGGATATATATATCTTTTGCGTTCGATTTTTCGGCCTTGCCTGATCACGTTCTTTTAGCAGCAGTTATTCTGTTCAAACGAAAGCCTTTCTATTTGGTCGACCATCTGAGTAAATTATTGATTGAATAAATAGTAATTATTAGTGCGATTAGCCGCCAAAATGGCCACAAAATCTTGTGGAATTCTGGTCCGATTTCCGAGGTTTTCAACTGTACATTGAGGAGCCTTAACACCCCCGATTTCAATGCGGTTAATTGCAGGACGACATATGGAATAGATTGAGGTGCGGTTGTGACACTTGAGTTGCATGCATTTTACGCAGTTTAACAGATTTCGTATGATGCATCAAATGGGCGCATCTAACGATCTCATGGACGACAAGCAGATTGGGAATGGTTTATTCACAAGTCTTGGAAAATGAACGAGCCATTAATGGAACCATCCAACTCAACTAATAAATGCCACCCAGGTTGCAACATCACATGGGATGTACCAGGAAATAGGTAAGACCTGGGTGTTTCTTCGGATTACTTTCTGAGGATTTTCACTGGGTAGCAAAATGAAATAGCGTGGCACGTGAAATCTGCCAACGTACTTAGATCCTAATATTATTAGGAACGGATTATTTAGACAATAAAAAAGACGTTCATTGCCAACAGAGCAACATCAAGTTAATGCACAGTGGATTAATTGCGGTATCCTTTTTAAACACCCAGGCATTTTACAACAGATGGTACATACATGTTTTATATTGTTTGATTTACTGCCCGTCCACCTAAATAAGAAAAATTATCCATCTGCTCTCACCAGCACCCCCTTTCCTCTACTGTAGCTGCGCAATTTTGCGTCATCAACGTCTTCCGCAGCGCCTTTAATTGCGGTGCACAACGAGTGATGATCCGAGGGACTAGTGGAATCTGGTCGGTCCGAAATGTCAAAATCATAGTGACGTCAAACGAAGGAAAAATCAAACAGATCAGGTTCAGTTTAGAGTGCTAAAATTTGCTAAAGACAACCAGGTAAGGGGGGATGCGAATAATTTACGTTATTTCACTGGTTAACTGCTGTACACTCTTGATTTCTGAATGGTTGTAAAGTAAGGGGATAACTTCAAAAAGTCAAGATTCACAACAGATCCGCGGGTCAAACTAGACCATTCGGTTGGGTTAGTCATTGTTTATAGTTCTCCATAGAAGGTTCAAAGCAAAGGGTTAAAAATTTCATATTCCCATACAGATGGCTCTGAACAGTTTACCCCAGGGAGGGAACAAAACAACAAACAAACTGATCGAAGTTTGCTCGCTACCATCTGTTCCCACATCGATCATCACGGCTAATGAACGACTACAACTTCCCGCAATAACTTCGCAATCAGGAAAAGCTTGAAATGAGTTATTGATTGATGTCACAAAATGCGAGCGATTGAAATGGTGATCAGTCCTCTCGTTAGGCTTTCCATGCATTTCTTTCCGTTGCTTTGGTGGATCTTGCGGAACACATGAATCAGTTGACGGTGATAACAGTCCAGGAATGAAAAAACACCAAAAACAGAATTAAATGAACTTGAGGATTTACAACTTTCGGACAGATTTCAACAACCCGATAAATCTAACCATTTGTAACATCTTGAACCTAGACATGCAGCTGTCGCCCTATCGATACTCTTACATATTATTCAGCAAACCCGGGTCAATTTAAACTTTATTCTCGCTCCTGTTATCGATTAATTTTTGTAGGATTTGTTATACCTATTCTGATCACATTCTGTTCGGCTAAATGTGGACAGACGGCCTGGGTAATCTGATCGCGGAATTACGGTTGGTGACTGGTGATGAATTTTCGCGGACTGTTAAAAAGACCATCTAAAATTTTGGAAACGCTATTCACAGTAGACCAGCACAAATATTTTCAGGGTTCCTGGAAGTATATAGTGTACACACTGAATGCGATGAGCAATTTCACAACGTAGGTAAAATCTAGAACAAAAGCAGGACCGTAAATGTATTCTGATTATGTTGGGAACGTAGCTCGGGAATAGTTTCCCAAACCTTGGGGTCAAGAGTTATTTTGTTTGCTCGGATTTAATAATTTTACCTTTGGGGTAGTCAAACAGACCTGGTAAAAATAGCTTCCAACGTTCAATCTAGTGACCTGAAAATTTTTCTGACTTTAGAGCATTTTTTAAAATGACGAAATAGGTCAAAATCTTTCGCAATAGCCTAATTAAACTGCTTTACGAACTTCTTGTTCAGTAGAAAAATAATAAAGCGGTATTGTTTTTGACCAAAAACCTTAGCGTGAGAATATTTAGTTCCTCTGGGATCAATATTTTGGGAATTCTACTCCTTTTATACTAAAACAATATGTCTAACGGCCTATCGCTGGCAAGTTGGTAATCACCTCGGAAGGCGCTAGAGCAGCAGCAACGGTGGCAGCTGCATTTGTTAGCTTTTTTCCTGATTCGAACAAGCCGCTAGGGAAACACTGTTAATAATTGTCATGTCCAGCAGTGGTTTCATTTTTGGGCACCGCGATTTCCTATCCAAGTCCAAAATACGTAACAGGCTGCTAGTGATGTAACGAAACTAGGTCAACGAACCCGCGAGCTTCTGCCATCTGTGATTTAGTGCCCTGGGGTTTGCAATGAGGTTTCCTAACATTCCAATCTTTAGCGTGTTCGGCCGCTTGTTTACATACACAAACATACCATGGTGTAAATCAGTTACAGTTATTTTGGTGCCATGGCTGAAAGTTTTAGGTACTTCATAAGAGGCCAATAAATAAACACTAGAACATGGCTAAACATAGTAAGGTAGTTGTTTTTTTGGTTCCTACTAGATTGAGCGTGAACTGAATCGGATGGATCACTCAGAAGGCAGGATGGGTTGAAATTTACACTAGCAAGCATTCTGGTAGAGGAACCGATCGAACCAGGTAAAAAGAAAACCTACCTTTACTTCGCCTGATCAACCGTACTCCCCTGTTCTTCTCATCTGGTTGTTGGACGAGAAAATGGACCTTTCATCTGTATTCCGTCGCCGGGAAACAGTAGTCATGTAAAGTAGAAACATGCATTTGAACCAAGCGGGCAGTTCAGCGGCATTTAAATGTATCTTTAAATGAATCTTTTTACACCCGGCAGCTTAATATAGTCCCTCAGTCTATTTTATCCTAAAGTACCGAACAGTTACACGTTATGGGTTAAAAAGGGGACTAGAATGAAAAAAGGAGAACTACATTTTGGCTGAAAACCACGAGCAGTGTTAGACAAACATTTTATTAAGAGCTTATAGTTTTTGCATTTCTGTTTTTACGTCTCCGTCGATAACAGAATGTAGGTGTGTTGCGACGATCTTTTCTACTAGTTTTCTTACGGCATTAAAGCGTACATTTTCGTCTGCCGAACAGAGAGGGCATCTGTGAGTAACCAACATGCAAAGAGCCGTGACCGAAACCCTGAGTGACAAGCACGGTAACAACGAAATGTTGCAGCCACGAGACAAGTTGACGAAATTTGTGACAGCGCAAGCTGTTGTTCCACAGACGATGAAAAATGACTTTTATTTAAATTATTTGCCATTTTTTCTCAATTCCTCATGAAAGTGTTCATAAAATGTTTTGTATCCTTCAGAAGAATCTTGTACAACGAAAGCTGAGTTCCACGGAAACCCAAACGCGGGCACAACGAGTGTAGTCAAATTGCCGTCACTTTAAATACTATGCGATTCATGAGTAAGATGACAATCACTGGCATAATGAAACAATTTTTGTTTTCATGAGCCTAAACAAAAGAATTCTTTTTTTTGAATCAAAGGTTTCGTATAAGCTTGGATGAACAAAATTTCCCGGGAGCATACAACTGGTTTCACGGTTATTTCTAATCGTCTGGTATGCCTGCGAAGATGAATCTTTTACTCTGCGGAAAGAAAAAATAGCACTGGTTTTGACTTATCAACCGATGACTGATTCTATTTCCCGTCCCGGCCAGCTCTGGAGAAGATGACCAAATTGACCGAGTACAATTTATTTTTATAAATCAGAATCAAATCGTTTACACTAGTTTTCTATGACACACACTCACTAATCGATTAGTCGGCCGGATAACTTGCCCCGTCGTTATTACCTGACTTCCTTGTGCGGCGTTTCTGCTCAGTTTATTGATTGGAGTAATCAGTGCGCCGCTGCCACAGCTATGCTGAACTTTGACCGGAGTGGGGGATATGCCGAATCAACACCCACTACACACGCCGTACTTCCTTGTCCGACCATGTCCACAGTTTCGCACTTTCATGCTGGCCTTTCACTGGAATCCCACGTGAATCACAAAGAGCTTCTAGTGATTAAAAGTAAATCTCATTCGACTTCTCTCGATCAGTAAACACCAATCTAAGGGCAAAATGCTGACTTAGTGTCATTTTAAAAGAATTGAATTCATAAAAGACATCTTGCTTCGATTTCTTGTAAATTTTCATTCATATCACAGGGAATTAAGAAGGCTTGCCAGTAGACTACGTGTATCTCTCATGAGGATGAAGGATTGGTGCTTGAGGAGATGAAACTGTCATGAAATTAATTCGAACCAACACCGATTTTTTTTGAGACGTAGTAAACAATCAAAAAAATATTTGCTAATGTGTCGTTTAATTGGTTCATTGGAACAGAGCAATGAGCCAACATAGAGTTTCCAGTTCCCAATGCATAGTGGGCTACTATTATATGCTGCGCACTAAAACCATGGCTGACGTGGAAGCTGCAATATTATGGTTAGTAGATCTACGGAGCACAGAGTGATGGATGCAACCTGACCATAAAAAGGAAACATTGTACAAGCTGCCAATGAAACTTCCTTTAGTATCCATGACACCCGAAAGGTCCACGGAGGAAGCAAACTAAGAACCAGACAGGAAGAAACATTAAAATGTATCGATCAAAAGCCAGTCGTGTCGTTTACTGATTTTTTCATATCAGTTGCATGCCGACAAAAATCTGGCACAGTGCCATCAGGGTCTGGTGAATTTTCTAATTCAATAATACCGCGAGACTGTGAGTTTAATTTATCGATCATATTCAAACCGTCACTAGGAGATCCATTTAGTTTCTACAGTCATCACATTTCCTAGGTAAACAAGCCCCAGATGGCATTCAAATCAGCTTCCAAGAGCAAATGTTGCGTTCTTTTCTTAAGACAGGAAATCCTGGCTAAATTATCTCGCTGTTTTTTGGATAATGCACTGCGTAGCTGTCGTACATAACACGTGAAATGTTAGGTCTTACGACTTAATTCTGTTTTGCCTATTAGATGTCTACTTTGTGAACGAAGATCAATAAAAAACAATACGATTCAGTAACCTAAACTGTGATAAATATTGACGTTCACCGAAGTGCCTGGAATGTATAGTGAATTACCAATTAAATTATCCTGTTTTGTCGATGGCACTTTGCAACCAGCTCATTGCGAAGAGTTGTAGCAGTTGACTTGATCGCCAAAATGATACTCGAGAAGACTAGTAGCGTTTCTCGTTAGAGATATAGCCCAGTAACTAAGAATTAACTTGCGGTTCTTTGCATTTTAATGGTCTTTTTCCGATAGTTTAAGTTACAACCCTCCCAGCTGGCCACAGGCCAAATAAGGATTTACAAAAACTCCAGAGATTTAAGATACCAACTTCCTAGGTTATTTTGTTTCAGTATGCTATCACCTTATTCAAAGAAATCGATAATACCTTTTCCAACAATACGAGTAAGCTTGGATATTTAGAAATGAATACATACTATCCCGTGCCTGCGACTACTCGTGACTGTAAAATAGCATAAACCTAGGCTTAGGATCTTGCATTCCTGGCCGAACCGACGCTGCGTAGCTACTTTCCATTCGAATATTTAGTTTCAGTTTGTTTGTCCGGCCGTAGTCAAACGGTCATCATGGAGGCGTCAGATGTTCCTGGTTCGAGTACTGCTGTTGTCGTTTAATTTCTTGTTTGGCAGGCCGAGACGGGCTTACCAACCCCTCCGGAAACGTTGCTGATCCATTATTTAAATAAACAAGATGGGAGACAAACAATGTGATTTATGCGACTCATTCAGTCAGTTCTCATTGTCATAACAAAAGACGATTCCGTGAAACTTCTCTGGTAAAGCTTGAGATTTTTCGTGTAATCATATGCAGTCTGACCAACTTAAATTATCCACCCCAAAAAATACAAAACAGATAGTAATGCTGGATGCCAAAGTGCTGCTATAAAGGCCTCACAAATAACTCCATTGGGCTGGCTATTTCATTTGGATCAAGTCAGTAGGATTCAGCAATGAATAACAATTCTCATCCAGTGCTGTTAAATCTACTGATATATTCACTAAGTGAAATGTTCTACAATCGTTTTCAGGAAGGCACCATGGAGAGTAAAATAAAGAAGATCGGAATATTTGGACTATGAAAGGCAGGCAGCCGACAACCAATCAGTATGGTCTCAAGACGCAGCCAGTCTGCCTTGAAACTTGACTAATCCAGTGACGGATTTAGGAGACTTGAGAAAGAGTGAAATATTCGGGTTACTATGAGCTGCATTCTCCGCAGACTCGAACGCTAGACTTGTCACTACCGTAACCCGAATCAAGATGACAGTGACGATGATCATCTTCTCCAGTGCCGCAGTAAACCACTTTTCGGAGCATATCTGCGTTGCTGTTGTCCAGATCGGCACTGAAATGGTTCATTTTGGTGACACAATCATCCAGTGGTTTGAGACAATCATCAAAATTTCATCTGAAATGGTTTCATGTTTTTTCTTCGGAGAATTTCTACTTCCGGACAGATAAAGCATGTTTGGCTGTAAACAATCTGGTCGTTGTAGTCAAATGTTTAGGCGATGAAACGATTATTTATGACGTTTACATACACAACTTACTAAACAGCCGATAAATCGGTCCGGGCAAAAAATCTTTGCACTCGGGACATTAGGTAAAGAGTTAAAGCTGACAAATATGAATCCATGTAAACAATAACGGTAGATTATGATGTTGGAGTCGGTGAATCCCGAAGTACCATGGAAGTGTGAAGTGTATCGAATCATTCGGATGAGGGTAAAATAAGATGTAATCGAGCGAGCTTGTAAGTGCTAGAAGAAAATACCAACAATTGTTCCTCGAATTGCTTCTCTTACTGGTTGCATTTCTAAGTTTATAAAAGGATTTTGTGGTGTTGATTTTGGTTGACATCAGAACATAAATTAAACAAAAACAAACGTCCTAGATGGCAAATTCTTTCCATTGTAACCGGTACTCCACCGATTCGATGCTTGAGGTTGATGAAGTCTTACTTAAGTCTGCATTAGGTGATTAGATAACTGGCATATTGCCAGTTTGCACTTACTCCATCCTGTTTTTCAGGTACACTAGACTGAGGCCTTGCTTGTTTTGGACGATGCTTCCATTCTTTTACGCTCGTGATACGAGCTTTGATAAATGCAAAATAGATCACTTTGTTTTAATTCTTATTTCCTTGGGTTGCAAAATTATGATGATGACGAATTTGGTATTTATGTTCATATTTATTCTTAAAGATATAAACCATTGATTTCCTAAGCGCCCCACCTCCATTTGCCAAAATTCAGTCGGAACATTTAAGAAGCAGCAGTGGACAAGCCCACACGGAAAGGTTTTAGTACCAGCGCTTGTTTTCATGATAGCATCATTGTGGCATTCATCCATCGGCGCCGAGTCACCGATGCTGTCCGTAGGTTTTCTGGGGATTGGTAGCACATTTGACTCTCTCGATCACGTGAACACGGACTGTGGCTCCCAGGCTGGTCGGCTGTTTCCCAAATCAAAACACGCACGCTGGTTTGGAGCTTAGGGTTTAACACAGGAAGGACAGTTGAGTTGACCTATCTGATTGACTGCTTTCGTTCGGACCGGAAGTTCAGTGTATACTGCATGAAGTGGTGACCAACCAACAGAAATTGGTAACGAGTAGTCAACGTTGTGGATCACTGACGGGACGAAAATCTATTGCAGAATAAATTTATTTGAATGCAGTCGAAACTCTACAGAATTTTCCTACCAAAAGACTGATCTAGCGAGTAATCCTCCTTTCAAGTGGTAACTAATCTCGCGGGAAATAATTTAGTTAAATACATCACCTTTTTGATTTAGCAGATCTTATTTATCCACATAGAAGGCTAGTACCGCGATTCTTAAGCTTACCTTAAGGCTTGACTGGAATACATTTAAGCGCGGTGTTGCGTGCGCGTATCTCAAGTTTCGTCAGTCCGCTCAGTGATAACAGTTTATCAAGGTCTTTTCGAGGTTTTCTGGTCCATCACTGACCAGTATAATAAAAGTTACTTATAGACTTAAATGAAATAGGGCACGTCACAGTAGCATCCGGGGACGACAGTCAACCCGGTTTCACTCTAAGAGGTTCATTGCATCACACACAAGGAAGACACCAACAAGTTTGGCATTTCGGTGATTATCAGAATCGTTTGTTCAACTTCGTTTGTAACAAGAAATTTGTTTTACTCTTCGTTATTTATTCGCCCATAAACAATAGCAACTCCGCGACGCATTTAAGTAATAACGTTTGGCTAATTTGCTTCTGATGTACATCGATTTCGTTGAGACTAATCTTTGATATTCTTGTTCAGCGTACGAAAACTTTATCATTTTCCTGAAACTGGGACACTTGAAACCGAATTTGTCTCACAGGATGAATGAGGAATTCACGTCTCATTATTTTATGAACAAAGGTTAGCCTCAATTTTGCCGTCAACTACCTAGTTCCCGGACAACGGACGAAGAGAAAGCACAGTATTTGACCATTAACAAAGCGAAGTTTTGACAAAGGTTTCCACATATGAGGCAGATGAAAATCGTGATTTATTGATTAATACTTTGAATATGCAATTAAAAAGTTTCATGATTTTCATTTGTTTTCCTTTGCAGTCATGTGCAATTTTGCCAACTTCAGCAGGATTCATAGTTTGAGGCATTGTTACAGTATGGTTTCACAAATTCCTGATTTGTTATCGTTGTTCATTATACAGGATTAAGATGCCGCAAAGGAAATACAATAGTCAACTTGCCTTGAGAAAGACTACCCACGGTAGTCGAAAGGTTGGTGGATTACATCTACCAACAACGCTGTGTTATTAACATTATATCATTCACAATTAAAAACCAATACATGGCGTGTCGATTTTTCGATGCACTCCTTACATCATTTGGTCCTAATAGTCAAAAAGCTCTGTTATTTTTTACGTAGGAAGCCTGAGCACACTGGATATAATTTGGTTAGAAAAATGTCCTGACCGGTGATAGACAGAGTTGAATCAGACAAAGTTAATGCGTCATACCGATCATCATTACGTAATCCCTGCTGTAATTGGATCACAGCAGGGATTATCAGACACCGAAGTCCAGTCTCGGCTGCTTTCATTGCAGTTCATCCTATCGTTCGTTCTAGGCTGTTAGCCAATGGTTCATACCAATGAGTTGTGCAATCCAGAAGAGAAGTAGAGTAGCCAAAATTATTGAACTCATTTCGATCTTTGAATTATTCGTCAGAATCAATTTGTTGAGATATTCTGACAAATTATAGCCATCGCTTTCACTACAAGACTAACCGTGCTACTCAAAACTTTGATCCCTTTTTTCCTGCCGTTTAGGGACGGAAAAATTTGCTTCAAATAAATTTTGCACCGGTTCTCTATTCGAACGAATGCCGCCCGCCGTTTAAGCAATCGCTACAAATGGCAGCCACTGCCTTACCTGTCTGCACACATCCCGGGTTTCACTAAAAAGGGAGTTGAAGTTATATCCCTGACGGACATACTTCTCATCGTTTGAACTTGGCAGCTTGTTCCTCGTCTACATTTTGTGCAAAGTTCCATTGTAGGTTTTTTATTCTTCCAAACTCTGAGTAGTTTCTATATGTTCACATTTTTAGACACTTTCAGGAGACTTATATTCGACACTGATAGGCTAACTAAACTGTATTTCAAAGCGATGGTGGTCTAGTCAAATTCTAGTTTGAACTTGTCCAGCCTGTCTTGGATGTATAGACCAAGACGGTGATTTTGACTGGTTTCCTTTCCAAAGGCGTTTTTCTTCCACTGTTCGCTTGCATTCTGTCCGCAAGTTTGAAAATAATTTAATGAGATTTTTCGGTTCTTAATTCGAATCAAAGGTCGTTGAATATTTCACCACGCTTCCTTTTACCAATCGTGTGAGATTCCGCTGGGTCCTTGTGATGTGCCCAAGGCACTCTTTGTTAAACACTTGCAGAATTTTACCTTTGTCATTTAACGTTCGAATGAATGCATTTTTGCAAGAACCATTTACCCAAGTTCAGAATAAATGCACATAACAGGCGGTCTTTTGAATTTTATCACACTTCCCTCTATCATACCCTTATAACATAGGATATACAGCTCACTGGGAATCATGGAAAAGCGGACAAAAGGTTGCTACTTGTATACACCTGAAATTTTTCTCTGCCTTTCGGACGTACACGCGTGCGGTTGACGTACATCGCTTGAAATCAAAAACTTTACGACAAGGAAACTTTACTGCGTAGATATTTTTTCGGCACCGATCAACCGGCCCTGTTTGAAAGTTTACTCAGTCTGTAGTATTGTGAAATTTGAGTTAGTGGGACACAGTGATAGTGTCAAGTGGTACTAGACCTACTACGCAATTCGTGATCGACGCACACTAGCCGAATACCTGTTGACCATATTTTGGCTCAGGTCCAGTTCATTCACACACTCAATTTTGCGTGGGGAATGTATCGGTATACGAACAAAGCAATTTGGCTAGCTATCGGCTGGCCAGACGTAGGCGGAGAATTCGTTAGCGCTATGCGGTCGTTATTTTGTTTTTGTTTTTTGTTCACTCGATCGAATGAAATCAGAAGACAATTTTACATGAAACCGAACGTTGATGAAATTTCACGAAATATGATGACCCCAGTTTTCTGTATACAAAACTGCAATCATGGAGTTTTTAGGAGGAGAGGTTTTGGGATTAACTCCGAGTGCTTCAAAACAGAGTTAGTGGGTCTATCTGACAGATAAACAAAACAGTGGCATTTCTATAGCAGTAATGCATTAAGCCGTGTGCTTCAATGAAGGCGGTGATAAGGGAATAAACTTGATTGCCAACTAAAGTTATTAACCATCAAACTTCCCATGTACTTTAAAAACAGCCAGTCAGAAACACGTGTAAGTGAGTGTAAAAGTTCTCTCGATTTTACAACGGTGATTAGTCGATCTTCACATCTTAGTATGCAAAAAAAGAATATGATGTGCCTTTGTATTCGGCTTCCGGTAACTTAATATTTCTCAACCTGAGTTGATAAGCTGCTTCGGTAAGTCTTGAGGCGGCACCGTCCTATTTCGACAGTGTCAACAGCTTCTTTGGAAAGGCGATATTTCAAGATCTGCGGGTTGAATTTTTGATCGTAATCTAGTAAATCACTCATCTGAGTTCTGATTCCTCTATAACCCTTTACTAGTTTCTCGGCCCTATCTGTCGCAATAAAATAACTCAGCGGAACATGTGGACTTGATACTCCCAATTTTTCTTGCCGGTTTATTACGCTAGTAGCCAAGACGTGGAATGATACTCACTACACCCTACACGCTGATAAATCGAGGACCATTTTGCCATTTCTAAGAATTCCCAGCTGCGCCGCATAAAAGGAACCATATTTCATGAGTTTTTGTTTGTAAATTTGGGCATTTTAGGTTAGCTCGAAGTCACGGTAAAACAGTTCCATAAGTGTTTCTAAAACGTTCCTGTTTTTATTCCACCTAAATAAAAACCACTCTGTCACAAATTTGAGGTGAAAAGGTGATCTCATCTTTGTCCGCCTACTTGTGAACCAAAACCAAACAATTTTGGTCGTTGTTCGCCTCCGTCATTAATCAGACACACGTATAGGCTGAATTTACTTGTCCCACCCTTCAATTTCTTGCGTAGATCATGTGCCAATCGCAACCCACAATATCACGGTTGGAAACAAATGTTCACTGACTCGATTTCAGTCTGATTGGAGTTCCGATTGTGCCCTGGATCAGCGAGAATTATTTCCATCAGATTCGTGTTTCAAAGTTAACAAAATTGCTGTACTTAAAATGACTTTGAACGGAACACCTTTTCTTTACGAATGTGACCCGATTTGTTCGCTTGGTAATCTTATCCAAGTTAGTCGAATTAGACCCTATCCAACTCGCTGATATATCCAATGCGTAGTCTGTTACACGAATTTGTTTCCATTTGAATTTATACTACCCAATAGATTGTCAGTAGGTGTAAAATAGATTGAAACTCGATTGAAAATGATGCTTTGAGGACTGTTCTTATCGCTACCCGGTAGATATGAATCGGCATTACTTTTGTTCGTCTAGGCTTACGCGAGACCGACAACATTGTGTGAACAGATAAATTCTCCTTTACAAGTATCTGGTTATGCAGATCAATGGATGATTAAATGCTGCGTAACTATATATATATATATATATATATATATATATATATATATTATATATATATATATATATATATATATATATATCAATTCAGCACTCGCAACCATTGTTTTGTTAAGTCCATTTGTTTTGATGAAACTTTGTAGAAAATATAATCGACTTTGCTTCCGCACGTGTTTCCTTGTCGGCTTTGCTTGACGAAGTTCTTATTGGAAGCAAAATTATGGCGGTTTCCACAACCACCTATTCTCACAGGAAGGGAGGGTTTCTTTTGTTAGTCTAAGAACGTAGAATAGTCGCAAGCAAGCACTGGAAATTTCCCGTTGAGATAATGTTTTGGCGCAATTATTTCTGTTCATTTGACAGAAAAATTCAGGTAGGCCTAGAATGCCCAAAACAGATGAAGAATGCACAGTTTTCCATCATGGTATATGAAATAACAATACAGACAGAACAATTAATTGCCGGTAATGGACATTTTCTTGAATATAATTGAGTGTTGAGTGACTCGAAAGTCAGGAGAAGTGGACCGTGAGTGAGTTTGCATGAAGGAGCTGAAAGGAAGATCATAGACCTTCAGAGGAAAATAGGGCGATAAATACTCCATTCGTTATTTCAATTCTTATTACTAACGGTGGCAAAAATTTTCCCAAACATGAATTTCAGTGGTGATGAAGGTGAAAGAAGGAACAAAACGACAAAGTGAAGTAAGCAAAGTTTGGTCAAAATCGTTTGCTCTTTCACGTTCTCACTCACTTACTAAACATAAAATTTAATGCAAGCGTTTCGCATGCTCATATAAGCTTTATCGATGAATTACCCAGAGTAATTTGGATGCTCTCAAGTCTTCCTCTTAAATTTCACGAATTTGTAAAGCCAACCACTTTTTGCTTTTAATCAGAAGAATGTGACTAAACAAGTTAGAAACAGTATGCACTGGTAGAAACAGGAAACACAACTGGCACATTGGTTGCAGGCAGACCAATGTTAAACTAGCGGGCAAAATTGAACTGATCGTTTGCGAGCAAGTTGGATATCATTTAGACGAGAAGAGAGAACGAAAGGGAAATAAATAAGTGATAGTGTTGGCCTAATGAAAGTGAAGCAGCGTCGTGCCGAACACCCAGGCACATTGATGATGTGCACAAAAAGAGAGGCGAAACAGAAAATACCACATCGTGTTACACATCCAGAATGAGGATATTCACGGTAGTACAAAAAGAGAGCAGAGAATTCGAAAAGAAACTGTTAGTTGGTCAGCAAAACAAATCCGGCAATGCCCAACACAGTGCAGAGTGAAGCTGGGTTCCCGATAGGTCCGGAATAAGTATTGTGCGGGCCACTGATCTTCTTTTAGAACTCACATATCACCGAAGATACCGGCAAACGTTTTGCGCAAGTTTTTCATGGTGTCGTCCGAGTCTTCCGTCCCAATCCCACCTCTAAGAGATGTCTGTCTGGGTGGTACAGACGGTCGGTTTGGTCCGGCGATAGATTCGGATTCCGTCGTGGGTGCACCGGGCTGAGTTTGTGTTTGATAGGAACCACTGTTGGGCATGAAGGAAGTGTGGAAAAGTATTGCAGATTAAACTCATAAATATCGGTGCTGATTTCATATGGTACCGCGGCTTCGTTTGATGCAACAAATAAATTTTGCCCGTTTAATTCATCTCGGTACCAAAGGATGTCGTTTCAATGACTACCTGTTTAGCTTGTAATGAACACAGACAACATAGTTATGAAAGTAATATAAATGTAACTAATCTTCCAACTTGAATGAAAATCAAACAAACACAGGTGTTTAGAATTGTGTCGCTTTGATTTCTCACACCAGAAGTATATTTTTCCGAAAGGCTTCATGCATCCTCGAATTTTCTCATTCTTCGTCTAAAACACAAGAAGCTACAAAACAAAAGCAACAGTGGGAAGAGGAAGAAAGAAGAGAGTGGAATGATACATAAAACAGCGTCTATTTCCACAACGAACACTACCAATAATAACACCTTTACTAATAGTACTGTTTTACTACCATGAATATCCACATTAGTGCTGCTAAGACAGCTGCTACCACTGATAATGCTACTACTACAACTACTACTACTACTACTACTACTACTACTACTACTATTACTACTACTACTAGTACTTCTGGTTTTAATGCTACTACTACTGGTGTCATTGTTACTACTACTACTATTAATAATAAAGCTATATCTATCACTTTTGCCATTAACCATGTTGATGCTGTTACTACCACTGCCACCAATGGCACAAAACTAATCACGGCTGCCATGAATACCACCACAATCAATATCAATGATATCATTAACATTACCGTTAGTAGTAGTACTGTAGCCAATACTATTGCTAATAATACACCAACACTGCCACTACAAATAATATATATTTTGTCATAGCTACCAGAAGTGTGGGTGACATGACTGATTTTGTGAACACTATCACTACTACTGCTGCTAATTGTACTGCTAACATTTTTGCTACTGTTATCAATACTGTTAACGACGGTGCTACAATTAATACCCCAACTGCTGATACCACTATTAAAACTATCATTATTGTTAATGGTGCCGACAGAGACATCAGTACTACTGTTAGTACTGCCATTAATCCGATGACTAGAAATAGTATCACTATTAATGCTGCCACTAATACCACTGCTACCATTAACAGCACAAATACTATTATTACGACTGCTAATACCGTTGCTATTTCTGATAATACAATTACTACCACAGACACCGCTAAAATTATCACCAATACTGGAATAGTTATTACTAATGTTACTAAGCCAAATACGCCATTACTACTGTCCCCGCTAATGTCACCGATGCCACCAGAATTACCGATGATTCAGCTGGCATCAGCTTTATCATCACTAGTAGTGTTGCCACCACTGAAAAATTCCAACAACAACACTACCACCAACAAGACAACAACAACAACAGTGGTTTATATTAGTACCTCCGCTGTTACTGCTAGCACAGTACTCATACCACCGGTAAATTTATTATTATTATTCATATCATCACTACCAGTAGCAGTTTTATTACTGCTGCTATTAGTACCATTGGTGATGTCGTAACTATTCCTGATATCATTACTATTTGCATTAAGTGTAATTATACTACTACATTAACTGCCAACATTAATACCACTCTTACCACTCCCACTGCTGCTACTACTGGTATAGTCAATTTCACTCTCGCTGTAACCATTGCTGCTGTCACTATTACCAATACCGCTGATTTTATCATTTCTACTGCTATACCGCTGCTACTACTTTTATTAGTATCAGCGTTTCTGCAATCAAATCTATTACTCTTGCTACTACTGCTATCACGATTGTAACTACCTTTCTCACCACAACTAATACTGTCACTAGTACTGCCAATAGAACTGCATCCAGTAAAACTGACTTTTATTTTTTTGAATCAGTCATGTTAAGCCCTCAAAAATTCCAAGTATGAATGGTCCAGTGATCTGATGTTGTCAGCACATTACCACAGAATTATGCGATGCATTTGTAATACCTATTTTCTTGCACAACTGAAACCATACTATATCACAAGCAGAATTGCGTTTGATATTGAAAACCGAGACCAGTGCTGGTCCTCTTTTGGACCTGGTGGCAGGTACCTATTAGTCTCTACAAGGTTGTTAGAGGATGAACTAACTACAGTGAAGACTACCCACCTAATGTCATGATCGGTATTTAATATCAGGTGGGCTGCATTCTGCCGCCAAATAAAGTGCAGTGTAATGTGGTCGGTAACAGTTCAGCTAGGTGAAAAGCAGAACTGTTCGAGCAAAACTGAAAGCATTTATGGAGAAGGGACTCTCCATTAAAATTCGACATTAAAATTTGTGAGATTTGACCGCACAGTTAATTTTATTACTCCAGAAAAGGCCGATGTAGAGGATAGAAGTCTGTGAGCTGAATTGATTGGGCTAGGGACTTATCGATTCAGAGCATTTTCAGAATGAATCCTAGAGTAGAAATGAATCGTTAACACTAGATCAGCAAATGAAATTTCCCCCCAGTGTACTCGATGAGAACAGGGGCATATTAGACGTTCTTCCTACAGGTCCTGTCGAAACTCGTGTGATTTGTGTCATTTCAGCGCTTTCCCCTTCGGTATGCAATAACAAAAGGAATCTGTATTTCTTTTACTCAAGGAAAACTGGCCTTGGAGTTATTAAAAAGCGAATGCACTAGAAATTTAGTAACTTATTTTGACTACAGTATATCTACCTAGGAAGGCTAAGCAAAGGTTTATTCCAAACGATACAGACCTTACGGGTATTTCGTCCACTGAAATTTGTATAAACCCAAGTATACTCCAAGAGTCGCCTTTTAGAATGTCGTGCATTTTGCAGGATAAGTGTGTTTGATGTCACTTGAACCCTTGGTCTCTTTGTTGAGAATGAAAGACCTTCGTCAACTCTATTTATCCCTGCGAACCACATTTGTGTTTACGTGCCAAAAGTCATATACATGGCGCATCCAGAAATCGATGCGCCATGTATTAGTTTTTATTGGGAATGATATAATGTTAGTAACTGCGTTGTTAACATTATGCCATATCACTTGCTTTGAACAGCCAACCCATCCAGTCATAAGGATTAGCATTTTCAGTAGCCAGTGTTGACATTTTGCAGATGGCAACAGGGTAAGATTTCGTTTCAGCAAATAAAACTTGATTCAGTAAGTACCATTTGTTAAGCATTCGGACCTCAAAAAGTGAGAAACTTGAATAAGCTCACTTTGCTACTAATGAGTAGATCAATACAAAACTAAATATGTGGTGCAATTGCTTTTGCCAAGGGTCTAATCACGGATAAACACGAATTTTCAGTTAATATACATGATAAGCACACGACATCTAATGTTTATAATGAAAAAGTCCAACAAAGCAGTTTCATTCATCTCACTCATATTAGCTACATCAGCGATACGTACACTGGAGGTGATATCGTCGAAGTCGATCCGGAGCCGGTAAATCTTCGTCCAAATGTATCAGACGACTCATATGTTGTTCCGCCCGCATTTGTCGAGACTCCATAAACACCTCCACTTGTTGTCATTAAATTGTCATTTGGCTGACTTGACGCAGTCCAGGGGGGACTGGCTATTTGCGAACTCGTTTGTGTCGGGGTGAATTGTTGGGACTGTGCTGACGGTGACCTATTTAATTGCACTGCACCTCCGACTTGGTTGGATAATGACGCAGAACTGGAATAAACAGTTGATCCTTCATCTCTCTGAGCCACTGGGGTGTTTTGTCCACTTTGTAAATTTCCATCCACTTTACTGCTTATTCCACTGAACACAGATGAAGTTGAGCTGAAACTGCTTAATGAACCTTGATCGGTTTGTGTGTTGAATGAAGCTGTCGTTGGTGTGAACTGGCCTCCAAACTTAGGTGGCAGTGGCGAAGATGAAGACCCCGATGGAGGAGGCCGAAACGATTGTTGAGACTGTTGCAACTGCTGAGGTTGTTGCTGTTGTGGTGGTTGAGTTGGCTGTTGCTGAAAAGTCGTCTGAGGTTGAAAAGCGGATTGTTGTGTGGTTGGTTGTTGATGTTGTTGTTGTGATGTGGAAGATTGGAACATTGTTTGACCCGCGAAGGATTGATGCGGCTGCGGTTGTTGATGTTGTTGCTGCTGCTGGGGCTGTTGCTGGGTTTGCTGAGTTAGAACATGGGCGGTCGTCGGCATTTGCGACGCCACTGGTTGCCTCATCGCCGATGTTTGTGCGCTCTGTGGAGCGGCAGAGATGGATGATTGTGTCATCATCGACGGACGTTCCGACTCTGTTCCACGACCCATGGATTGCATACTGGCTGTTTTCGTCCTACCACAAAAATTATTTTTATGCAGAGGTATTGTGCAAATTGGACAAGAAAATATTATTCCCATCTTGCTGAAATGGTTTATTACAAAAATTGATAAAGGCATGCATATAGTGAAAAGCGCAACAGCTATGCATGAATCAACCGCAGAACAATTCGCCAAATGACATGAAGCTGAGTCCAAAGCCTGGGAGAATAAGAAAGGATTTTACTGCATTATATTGCACAAAGTGATTATAAGATTTTACGTTACATATTCCATCATAAATAAACTTTAGCGAAATGAGTGTAATGTGATGGATTATGGCTAAATGCAAATACCAGTTATTTTGTCACACCTCATTAGTTCTTGATGGATTTACTATCTAGGGCACCAAGTTGTTTTTTTCTCTGCGAGAAGCAGATTGTCATGAGTGCCGATGATAACAGTGTTCTTAATCAGATCGCCCTTCTGGCCAGCTGGCTGCTTTCGGTTCTCGTTTTACTGCATTCTATTTTAAGGTATTCCGCTTGAACGAAGCAAACTCTAACATAAAACCGGTCGTACTGACTGGTTTGCTGGTCGATTGTAGAAGATTAGAAAATGACAAAATTGAATCGATCAGACTCGAAAATTTTCCATTCTGATGACCCCATGACTCCACCTATGTGTTTTGTTCGCACGTGCCCTGTTGGCTGAACTGCTAGGCCAAACAGAAAAAGGATTCGAACACCTAACAACATAATCGTCATTTAGCTGCTCACGTTTGCTCCAATATACTTGCAGCAACAGTCATCCCACATTTTGATTGTCATGCCAATAATTTCATGCCAGTCGTCCATCTCCTATCAATCGAAATTCACAGACATGATGGATTCTGAAGTGTTTAAAATTTTATCGAGGACAACGATGATATATGCACAACTTTGCTGGTTTAGGGTGTGCGCTCGGCTTTACATAAGCGAAGCTTCTCGACGAATTCAGCTCATGCGGTCTTGCAGGATTAGCATGCCGTCCGAACTTTACTTTGAATTGCTTTGTCACAAAAGTATGCAATTAGTAAAACTACTTCTAAACCAATCTAATTTTATACGTGAGAGAGAGAAAACGGGATCAACCTTTTCAGTGTAACACATTCTTATTCCGACCTGTATATGAGCAGCCGGTTAAAGGCAGCGGGGCATAAATTATTGCACCATCGGATCCACTTAGTGCAAAAACTATTGACTGTGATAAGTCCAATGAACTGTGAAAAACATGCATTTGTATGGGATTTCCGATAAGTTTGGATAGATTAGGAACTAAGGATCAGTGGGGTTTCTCCGTTGATTGGATTATTAACAGAATGCTGGTCCTCCAAAAGCCGCTTTCGGTGTCCAGGATCGATTAACCCAGACATAGTATCAACGTTCGGAAACCTACAGAAATGGTAAACGCATTCAGAAAGTTGCTTTAGAAAACAAGAAAAGGGACTGAAGAGTAATGCCCTTGGACAAATTGTATAGTAGCAATTAGGTCCACAAAGTGGGACAAGTTGGAATAGGGACGTCCTAGCGGATACAAGTGAATTGTCTGTGTACTCAAACCACTAGTTTTGCATTACGGCCAGCCAAAATGTCACCATATCATTATTTTCTTCATTTTTGAACGGATTTTTGATAATAAATGACCAGTAAAATGCGGAAGTCCAAATAAATTTTCTTCGGACTCTGAAACATGGTATTTTGTCGGCTGTAATGATAAGAGACCGACCATAATCACAAAATATCACGGATACCGTCAACCAATGGGTAAAATCAAGGTCAAGTGGTAACTTGCTTTCACTTACAGTGCTGTCTGTTGACAAGCGGTCTGCATTCGCTGAAGTACGAGTTCCGCAATTTCACGACGATCATCCTCCTGAGTTTCACCGAATAAACACATATCTGACCCATTTGCCTGCAACAAACAATGTATTGTTATGATGCAGTCACTGCTTTCAGAAACATGCATGCGGTTCATATAAATGCCGAAGTACAATGGTTTATTTACTTGGATGTTAATTTTCCATAAATGAACACTAGTCACAGTTTGCGATATCGCGATAAAACGGAGACAGTGAATGCTTCTGACTTCAGAACAGAAACAACTAGTGGCAAGAGTCACAAGTCCAGCTTGTACACCCGATAGATAGAAAGTCAATCGCAAGAATCGTCTAGTTTCTGGTTAGACTGCATCTAACAGGTCCACGATCTTGCTTATTTTTCCGAATTATCCCATAGAGCAGACTGAGAAACAATACGGTGTGACGAACAAGCTCATTTTCAGTTATTCGTAATCATGCCAGTACATAACCCGGGTCGTGGGCGTGAATCTCATCCCCCCAATCTATAATTTAGACCACAACTCGTTTCACACACACAAACACACACACACTTACACACACAATAGTGAACTCATTTTGACTACCAGAACTGTAACCTATCCTCCCCCTTTCATTCGCAGTAAATCATATATAATGTTATGCATTGGCATGATTACGAATAACTGAAAACGAGCTTGTTCATCATATCTTTCTCACTCCCAACTGTTTAAATACCGAAAGCCAACTGTAGCTGTCAGCTGCATAAACTGACGATACAAACTGGACTGGTAGTCATAGCTTTCCGCGTCGAAGTGGTCGGAATCTTAAACACACGTACTCATAATTTCACATCTTTAGAATTTCGGGATAAATGAAATTTATGTCTGACCAAGTTGATTCTAACAATGTCCAGCAGTCGCAACTGACTAGTTATGGCCCAACGGGAATTATGGGGAGGAAATAATTGACTTGGGTCTCGATTTCAGTCCACCTCAGCAATTCATGACTTTACAATCTTTCGAAATCTGTGCAATTGAAACTACTTCGCCTTTCAGGCCTCGTCAAGAATAAAACAACAGAAAATAAATTTTGATTGGTTTTATTCTGACGTGCATCTCGCATTGTCAAGAACTTTCCCGTAAAGTAATCCCCTATGGTTTAAAATACTTTTAGCTCCACTATACTCCATGTTTCGGCTTGATATGCTAGAATGTAACACAAGCCTTGACATAACAAATAAAACTTTTCTAAGACATTTTCACTGGAGAAAGAGATCCTTCTCTGTGGAAACGTTTGGCCCGTAAAGGGACAAAGAATACAACTTGAATCGAAAGCAGATTAAAAGCACTCAGATCGTTTGATTTTTGGCTAATAAAATGAACAGGGCACCCGCACCGCGATTAATTTACGTGAAAAATTGATGGGTTAAAGATTCTGGCTCGATAGTTAAATGGAAACGGGTTCCACTGTTTACCCGGGAGAATAAGGTGGTTTAATCTAGTAATATTCTCCCCGTTACTATCGTCGTGCTTTTAGGTCATTTTTTCTGATAAACCAGCCAATAAGTCACTCACTGACTCAAGCAATCAATCAATCGATTAATCAGTCAATCGATCAACCGATTGATTGATTGATTGATTGATTGATTGATTGATTGATTGATTGATTGATTGATTGATTGATTGATTGGCCAATCAGTCGACAGATCGGTCGGTCAGTCAATAACCTAATTACTGTCTTAGTCACTGCATCGATTAGTCAATAAGTCGCTCATTCAGTCAGTCCACCAATCTTTTAACCAACTAGTGTATAGCTAGTTAAACAAACAAAGATTCAATTTGTCACGCACTGCAACGATCTAGCAATCAGTTTACGTTAAAGATATTGAATTGCGGTATATAGGACACTCACATCATATATGAAATATTCACCAGTTTTGCTTTGCAGCACTTCCACGGAGCAGATGTCCAGACCGCCAAACATGCGCGACACCTCATCAATCCACTGTTTAAATCTGAAGAAAATCAATTGTAAACGAAAATGGATCATCAAGTACAGTTCTGCTTGAAGGGCTTTCATCCGCTAGCAATGAATCATCAGAACATGTGAATACAGAAAACACGCTTGACTGTTTGTCCAGTGGGAATAATTGGATGTATGTTTGAATCACGGTCATCAAAACAATCGAAATGGGTACAATTGTAAAGAGAAATTACTCAGGCTACATTCTGATAGAACTGTGAGACAAAAATGGTTCGTGGGTTTCCGGTAAAAAAAGCCAGAAGTTGTTTTTGTCTACGGAACTTCGACGAAAAACCATCGTAGAATGACAGTTTGCAGGAGTGTCATCTGCGATTACTGACTTGCAACTGGGACCAGCGTGCTACTACAACCCCGGAGGCTCGGTTAGTCAGTAAGGTTGCAATACGATTGAATAGGTTAAACTGCAGTTTGATGTGATGGGCAAATCAGAACACCACTGTCGGCAGAACATGATGCTTGGAAAATTATCGCCATGTGCATGCAACGAGTGGCCCAAGCAATTTCTCCAGAATACAGAGATTCGCTTACCCCGGGGGAAAATGAGTTCCGCGGTTGGAATTTGGCATGCAAATGGGCTAATTTCTCAGAAAGTACAAGTAGTAAACTAATCTCCTAAGGGCGAGTGACAGTAGAATGAGAATACTTCTTAATGCTCTGATTGAGAGGAACATCAGTGAGTCCTGCATTATGGAGCAAGAGGTTTTAAAATTATCTCCAAATATGTATTTGGATTGGTTAGCATGATAACTGGTTGGATTTATTTCAACTTTATGCTTGCAGTTCAGAAATACATTGTCTTTGCGAGACGAGGAATTCGCTCGTGTCCTATTTCATTGCCAGCACTAGGTCAAAATATAGAGTAAAGTATTAAATGAAAACCCCTACAGCTCTCATGGAGAATATGAAAGAAGAGGGTAAATTATTTGGATAATTTATTGTCCGATTATTTCAGTAATAGTTTCTTTATAAAAGCGCGTCAAAATAAGTAAAAGCTCCCATAGGACACACTGAAAGCAACATAACGTGACGAACAAGCTCATTTTCAACTATTCGTACTCGGTGGATCTGCACTCTGATGATTCCTAACAAGGGTGAAACAGCTGAACAATGCTTCCATGGTTTCATTACGGTGAGTTGAGCGATAATATTACATGGTGAACTATTTCATGAAAAGGTATTGTCATTCTGCAGTTATACCAGTTCGCAATTTCAGAATGTGTGCATATATGCCATTCCGTGCCTCGGATGTGACAAACAATATGTCGGTGAGACAAGCAAACAATTACGCACACGCTTGCACGAACATAGCTNCCCTACGACGCGCTGACCCCCACTCGCAGATATGGAACCCCTGTGCACAAACAGGCCATGAGGTGAACATCAACAACGCAAAGGTAGTCAGCCGGGCAAACAGAAAGGGGGAGCGACTGATTCTTGAAGTCCCCACTCGAATAACTCGTTCAATCGGCATGTCGAGATTGATAAACATTACGTCATCTTAACAAGACCCGGATGCAGAATAGAGAGACAAACAGACGGACAGTGCACAAAACCGAACGGAACTAGCGATCCCATTCAATCACTCATTCACATTTGACAACGAATCCTAGTTTGGATAGAAACGTCACGATAAATGTATTAACTCAGTGTACGCCTTCTCAACTCTCTATATGTGCGTGTAATTGGTACATACGGCTTCAGCTGTGTTCGCACACCGCCGTCTGTGCGCTCAAAAACAATGTGTTCAGGCGCTTAAATCTCCCTGGCCCGCCTGTCATCTTCCGGTATGTGGTTTTACAGCCTGATCGTGTGACAAGTTGATCAATTACACACACACACACACACACAGACGCACATTTTTGGGGTTATGAACTGGTGGCTGCAAGGTGACAATTCCTTCTATCCATTCGCAAGTTTTGAATAACGAACTTGTTCGCCATGTTGTCTTATTCTCACCTTAAAATGGTTAAATCTTCAAATTTTGAACAGAATATGATGCCTTTCCGTGCCGATATAGAATTGAGTTAGTCATGATATATTTTTACCTTGTTTTTCTCGCTGAAGATAGATATAAATTTTGGAGTAATCGCCGCTGATTTCACACTTCTGAATCATCCATTCTGACTTCTGTTGACTGACTCAGGTCCAACATCATGTTTGTGATGAGATTAGGTCGGTTCTCCGGAGCTCGGTGGCTCGCAGTGAATGAAGTTGTGATGACACCAAGTGCCTCGTTTTGACTAGATGATTAGCAGTCGGAATTCTAATAGCCTTTTTAATCCTATCTTGATCAAGCGGGGTGGTTCTCCTGCATTCTGTTGATCAGGTTGCCACTGATATGATCAATATAGTTAACTCCACAGAAGCAGGCAAGTCGATAAACACGCGCAGAAGGTTATAATCAGTTTTTGGGTCTTTGAGCGACAAATGCCCAAACGAAGTTCGATAGTTCTAGCCTGGCAGCACTGAACGATTTGTGGAACGCTGTTATGAGATCCCGCAACAACGATTCTCAAATACAATCAGTCAGGAGTCTCATACACTACATGATTTTCGGGTGAATTTCATGGTACGTTCCGTAATCTTGTCCCAGTATCCTATTTTACAGCTTGTTTTACACAGTCGGTCCGGTACACTCATGGTGCTGGACCAAATTTTTTATGCTTGTTGTGCCAGAGAGATTATTAGGTTTTGCGTGAGACTGAGACCAGCTGCACTGTGTAAACTGAAGCAACGACTCATCTGAGTCGGCTCTTCCCTCAGGTAATCCTACTAGATTGTTTGATAATCTGTTTGATAATTGTATATCAGGAGAGAAGTTGCAGCCATGAAGTTGCATCTCCAGAGCAAACTGAACCGGGGCGCCGGGACAGCTTAAAAGTTAGCGACTTTTGTTGTCTTACCGCGCACCGTAAATATGCCCTCCACATGATAGTAGATATTCAGCATTGAAATCGTGCTGGGTAGTTGCTACCCACTGGGCTTTCTAATAACATTTGCAACCGAAGGGCCACTTGAGGAGCCCATCGCAACAACCTCAGTTTTGCTACAGAATGACCCAAAATGTAAAAGTTAAACTTTCGATGTTCAACCAAAAAATTTTCCTCGAAGGTCGTGAAAATCCCGATGCTTAATCGCTCTGGTTTTACAGAATCACAAAAATTATTGGAAGTAATCAATGAGAGGCTATTAGTGAAAGCAACGTAACCTCCACCGAGAATAATGTTTTGTTTTTGCTATTGAGTTATTCGAGAATTTTGATGGATTTTCAAGGCCATATTCTACCAAATTGGCTGCAGTAAGTAGGGCTGCAATTTCCCCACAGAAAGGCACTAGAAATAAGTCACCGAGAAAATCGGCGCTAGAAAACAAGCAGATTTGTGTGTGATTCGTAGAATATGCGTGCACGATATTTTAAGCCATGCAATAGTAGGCTTTCAAACTTATTCTTAGTATTAAACCTTTACCAATGTAATTTTTGCAAGGCAGTAAACCATTGCCTTTCGATCGCCCTAGTACTTTCTTTTCAATTTTGAGTTTCTGAAACTTGGTCGCTCGATTTAGCAAAACGATTGCCACTGTTTGTTACGGTCTAGTCATACTCACATGTCGGCTTGACAATAGCATCCAGGTAGGCGACATTGTACCCAAATTTGTTTCTGGCTGTGAGATTACGTACTTCCTATAAACTAATCTAGAAATGCCAAAACTGCGTCTCCGATGTTTCACATATCTTCTCTGTCGTCGAACTTCCAAACTGAATTTCCATTTGTGCTCAAATGTTCAAATGAACTACGATCGCAGAATTTTATCCGCAGTGTGAATGCTTCCTTTTGTTCTCTGGTGAGTGTTAGATCTGAAACGTTATGCAACATATTTTTGCGGGAATAGTCAAAAACAATTTACATACGGTTTGCTGGCTTAAATGTCTAAACCGAAACAGTTAATCTTTTCTCCATTATGGATAGTATTACGTTGTCTGTGTAAGCAGCAACAGGGTACTTCAATAGCAACCAGCAACCACTCAATATCGAACGTTATCAGTGCCGTGATTCCAGTGTTTCATCAGTCCGACAGGCAACAATGTATTGCTGCAGCCTGCAAATTCTTTGGAAAGCTGCA